>RXID01010991.1:0-176459 GCA_005019695.1 Trichopus zeylanicus subsp. travancoricus
TAGGAGCAGGAGTAGTAGTATTAGTAGTTGTAGCAGAAGTTGTAGTAGTAGTAATAGTAGTAGTAGTAGTAATAGTAGTAGTGGTACTAATAGTAGTCGTAGTGGTAGTTGTTGTTGTTGTTGTTGTAGTAGTAGTAGTAATAGCTGCAATAGCACTAGTAGTAGTAGTGGCAATAGTAGCAGTGGCATTGAAAATGGTAGTAATAGTAGTAGTAGTAGTAGTAGTGTAATAGCACTAGCAGTAGTAGCACTAGTAGAAGCGGTAGTATTAGCAGGAAAAGTAATACCAGCAGTACTAGTAGTGGTAATAGTAGATGTTATAGCATTTGTAGTGTAGTAGTAGCAGTAGCAATAATAGTTATGGTAGGTATAGTTGTGCTAGTTGTAGTAGTAGCTGCAACAACAACAACAACAACAACAGCAGAAGTAGTAGTAATAGTGGTATAGTACTAGTAGCAGCACCAGTTGTAGCCATTGTAAGAGTAGTAGTAGGAGGAGTAGTAGTAGTATTAGCAATAGTAGCAACAACAGTAGTAGTAGTAATAGTAGCATCCATAGCAGCAGCGCAGCAGCCGCAGCAACAGCGGCCGCAGCGGCAGTAGTGGTAGTAGTAGTAGTAGTAGTAGTAGTAGTCATATTAGTAGAAGCAGAAGTAGTCTTAGTAGCAGCGACAACAGTAGTATTGGTAGCAGTAATAGTGGTAGTAGTAGTAGCAGCGGCAACAACAGTAGTAGTAGTAGTAGTAATAGAAGTTAGAGCAGCAATAATAGTAGTAGTAATAGTGGTAGCAATAGGAGCTAGAGCAGTAGTAGTACTAGTCGCAATTCTAAAAGGAGTAGGAGTAGCAATTGTAGTAATAGAAGTTGTAGTAGTAGGAGTAGTAGTAGTAGTTGTCGTTGTTGTTGTTGTAGAAACAGTAATAGTAGTGATAGTAGTTGTTGTAGTAGTAGTAGTAGTCAGCAGTAGTAGTTGGAGTAGTAGCAGTAGGAGTAGTACTAGCAGTAGTAGTTGCGTTGGTAGTAGCATTAGTAGGAGCAGGTGTTGTAATAGTTGTAGTAGTAGTAGTTGAAGATGTAGTCATACTAGTAGCAGCAACAGTAGTAGCAGGTGTAGTGGAGGTAGTAGTAGTAGAAGTGATAGTAGTACTCATAGTAGTAGAAGTAGTAGTAGTAGCTATAATAGTGGTAGTAGTTGGACTTCACGTAGTAGTGGTAGTAGTGGTAAGAGACATAGTGGAAGCTGTAGTAGAAGTCGCAGTAGTAGTAGTAGTAGTAGTAGTAGTAGTAGTAGTAGTAGTAGTAGTAGTAGTAGTAGTAGTAATAGTCGAAGTAGGAGTAGCACAGGTAATAGTATTAGTAGTAGTAGTAGCAGGAGTTATAGTATTAGTAGCACTAGTAGTGAAAGTAGTGGTAGTAGTAGTAGCTACAGGAGTAGTAGGACTAGTAGTAGCAGCAGTAGTCGTTATAGTAGCACAAGTAGTAGTGGCAGTAGCAGCAGAAGTCATCGTAGTAGTAGTAGTTGGAGAAGTAGTTGTAGTAGTAGTTGTTGTTGTTGTTATTGTAGTAGCAAAATTAGTAGTTGTTGTCCTAGTAGCAGTAGTACTAGTAGCAATAGTAGTAGTCGTATTATTTATAGTAGTTGTAGTAGTAGTACGAGTAGCAGCAGGAGCGACATTAGTAGTAATGGTAGTAGTAGTGGCTGCAACAGCGGTAGCAGCAGTACTAATACTAGTAGTAGAAATTAAAGTGGTAGTAGTAGCAATTGTACAGGAAGTGAAAGTGGTAGTATTAAGACAAGTAGCAGCAGTAGTTGTAGTAATAATAGTAGTAGTAGTAGTAGTAGTGGTAGTAGTAGTAATAGTAGTACTAGTAGTAGTAGTCGTAGTAGTAGTAGTTATAGTAGTAACAATAATAATAGTAGTAGTAGCAGTAGTAGCAACAATAGTAGTAGTTGTAGTTGTTATAGCAGTAGTAGTGGTAGTAGTCGAAGTAGTAGTGTGGGTTGGAGTTGGAGTAGTAGTAGTAGAAGTTGTAGTTGTCGTAGTAGAAGTCGTAATAGTAATAGTAGCATTATTAGTAGTAGTAGCAGCAGCAGCAATAGTAGTAGCATCAGCAGCAGTGGAAGTAGTAGTAGTAGCAGCAGAAGTAGGAGCAATAGCAGCAGCTGTAGTAGTAGTAGTAGTAGAAGTAGTAGTAGTAGTAGTAGTAGTAGGAGTAGTAGTAGTAGTAGGAGTAGCAGTAGCTGTAGTAGTATAAGTTATAACTGTTGCAGCAGCAGCAGTAGTAGTATTAGTAGTGGTAAAATAAGCAGTAGAAGTAGTAGGAGTCGTAATAGTAGTAGTAGTAGTAGCACTAGCAGTAATGGTAGAGGTAGTAGCAATTATATTTGGAGAAAGAATAGTAGTAGCAGTAGTAGTGGAAGTAGGAGCTATAGTACTGGTAGAAGGATTAGTAGGTCCAGTAACTGTAGCAGCATAGTACTAGTAGTAATACTAGTAAAAGTAGTTGGCATAGTAGTAGTAGTAGCCATGTAGTAGTAGAAGTAGCAGCAGCAGGTGTAGTAGTAGTAGTAGTAGTAGTAGTCATAGTAGTAGTCGTAATAAGTGCAGTAGTAGTAGTTGTTGTTGTAGTAGCCGAAGTAGTAGTTGTAATAGCAACAACAGTAGTAGCAGTAGTAGGAGGAGTGTTAGATGTAGTAGTAGTGCTGGGAATAGTAGTAGGAGTAGGAGTAGTTGTAGTCGTAATAGTAGTAGTAGTAGTGGCAGTAGGTGTAATAGTAGTTTTAGTAGTAGTAGTAGTAGTAGTAGTAATATTATTAGTAGTATTAGTGGTTCTAGCTAAGTAGTAGTAGTAGTAGTAGCAACAACAGTATTAGTAGCAATAGTAGTAGTAGGAGAAGTAGTATTTGCGGCAGTAGCTGTAACAATAATAGCAGTATTTGTTATACCAACTGTAGTTGTAGTATGAGAAGTAGTAGCAGTAGTAGTAACAGTATTAGTTGTAGTAATGGTGGTAGCATTAGTAGTAGTAGTAGTAGTTGTAGTGGTAGCAATTGTGGCAGTTTTGGAAGGAGTAGTAGTAGTAATAGTAGTAGTAGTAGTAGTTGCAATAGTAGTAGTAACAACAATAATAGTAGGAGGAGATGGAATAGTAGTTGTTGTTGTTATTGTAGGGGAAGTTGTAGTAGTAGTAATTGTATTTGTAGTAGTATCACTAATATTAGCAAATGCAGTAATCGTAAAATTAGTAGTAATAGTAGTAGTTATTGTTGTTGTATAAGCAGCAGCAATAGTAGAAGTAGTATTAGTAGCTGTAGTAGTAGTTGTAGAGGTAATAGTAGTGTAAGTACCAACAGTAGCAATTGTTGCAGTAGTAGTACCAGCAATAATAGCAGTAGCCATAAAAGTAGTAGCAGTAGTAATAGTAGCAGTGGAAGTAGCGGCAGTAGTAATCATAATAGTAACCATAGTAGTAGTAGCGGAAGTAGCAACAATAGCAGTAGCTATAGTAGTAGTTGATGCGGTAGCGTTGGCTCTAGTAGCAGTAGTAGTAGCAGTAGTGGTAGTAGTACTAACTGCAGCCGTAGTACTACTTCTACACCTATTCCTACTCCTGCTACTACTATAGCTACTCCTGCTCCTACTACAGCTATTCCTGCTCCTACTACACCTATTCCTACTTCTACTACTGCTACTGCTGCGGCTACTCTTGCTACTTCTACTACTAGTCCTACTACTACTACTACTCCTACTGTTACTACTACTACTGCTACTACTACTACCACTAATACTACAACTACTTTGTTGCTAATAGTAATACAAGCACAACTACTTCTATGACTACTGTTGCTACCAGTACTACTCCTATTATTACTACTACACCTACAACAACAACAACTACTACTATAACTACTAATACTAAATTAGTACATCTACTGCTACTGCTATTTCTATAACTACTACTACTACAACAACTGCCACTATTACTCCTACTGCTACTGCTATTGCTGCTACAATAACTATTACTACTACTATAGCTACTACTACAACTACAACTCCTTCCGCTACTGCTACTGCTACTACCACTACTACCCCTATTGAAATCACTACTATTACTACTATTACTACAACAACAACTATTACTGCAACTACTACTACTTCGACTAGTACTCCTACTATTGATACAACAACAACTACTACTACAACTATTCCTACTCCAACTCGTAATAGTACAACTTCGACTCCTACCACTACTACTACTTCTGCGACTACTACTCCTACTCCAACTCCTATTACTACTACTACTCCTACTACCACTACCACCCCTACTCTCACAACTACTACTCCTATTACGACTACTACTACTACTACTACTACGACTACTAATACTTCTACTACAAGCACTATTTCAACTACTACTATTCTTGCTACTACTACTTCTAGTACAACTCCTCCCACTACTACTACTCCTATTACAACTCCTATTGTTACTACTATTTCTACTACTACGACTACTATTACCACCACTCCAACTATTACTACTCCTCCTCCTACTACTCCTACTACTACTCGTAATACTACTATTACTACAACTACTACAACAATTACTACTCTACTCTTACTCTACTACTGCTACAACTACTCCTACTCCTACTACTGCAACCACAACTACTACTACATCTACTCCCACTACTACTGCTCCTACTACAGCTATTCCTACTCCTAATACTACTAATACTATGCCTAGTACTACTATTACTTCTAATACTTCTACTGTTGCTGCAACCACTACTACTAATCTTCTCCTACAACTCCTCCTACTCCTACTCCTACTACTGCTACTATTAATCCTACTCCAACTTCTGCTACTTCTACTCCTACTCCTACTTCTGCTACAGTTACTACTGCTACTACTACAACTACTACTACTTCTATTCTTACTCTTACTCCCACCTCCTACTTTTACTACTATAACTAACAACAATATGACTACTACTACTGCTGCTACTACTATTACTACTACTACTACTACTACTACTACTACTATTACCGCTCCTCCTCCTCCTCCTACTACTGCTACTACCACTGCCACTACTACTACTACTACTACTACAAGTACTATTACTACTACTACAATAACCACTATTAGTATGACTACTGCTACTACAACTATTACTCCTACTCCTACTCCTACTACAACAACTACTACTCCTACTCCTTGACTACTACAACAACTACTACTCCTAGTCCAACTACAACCACAACAATAACTACTACTCTACTAGTACCACTCTACTACCACTACTACTACTACTACTACTACTGATACTACTACTAAAACTACTACAACTACTACTTCTAGTACTACTACTATTGCTGCTGGTGCAACTGCTACTACTACTACTACAACAACTAATACTTCTACTACTGCACCTACTACTACAACTACTTTTGTAACTATAACTACTAAAGCTACTACTCCAACTATTGCTACTACTACTCCTACTCCAACTACTGCTGCTACTACAACTACTACCCCTACTCCTACTCCAACTCCAACTACTACTCCTACTCCTACTCCTACTCCTCCTCCAACTCCAACTACTACTCCTACTCCTACTCCAATACAACTACTACTCCTACTCCTACTCCAAAACAACTACTACTACTCCTACTCCCACTGCTAGTACAACTACTACTACTCTACTAGTACAACTGCTACTACTGGTAGTCCTACTACAACTACTACTACCTTTACTATTACTAGAACTACTACTACTGTTGCTGCGGTGGCTACTATTACTATTACTACTTCTACCACTACTCCTACTCCTACTACTACTCCTACAACTACTATTACTACTACCACTACTACCACTACTCCTACTCCTACTACTTTTCATGCTACTACTATTACTACTACTACTCCTACTGCTACTACTACTACTGCTCCTACTCCTTCTTCTACTACTACTACTACTACTACAACAACAACAACTACTACTACTACTTCTACTACTACTTCTACTCCAACTCCTTCTCCTACAACTATTATTAGCAATACTGCAACTACTTCTAGTACTACTACTCCTATTACTACTACTCCTATTACTACTACTACTGGTACTACTGCTAATACTACTCTTATTACTGCTGCTACTAAGACGACTACTACTACTACTACTTCTACTACAACAACTACTACTACTCCTATTACTACTATTGCTACCACTAGTACTACTACTACAATTACTACTATCACTAATACTATTACTTCTACTTCTACTACAGCTCCTACCAATACTCCTACTACGACTTCTAATGCCAAAACTGCTACTACTACAAGAACTGCTACTTCTACTTCACCTACTGCTATGGCTATTGCTACTGCTGTTACGACTACTGTTGCTACTACTGCTGCTGTTGTTGTTGCTACTGCTACTGCAGTTGTTGCTGTTGCTGCAACAACAGCTGCTGCTACTAATACTACTACTGTTACTGCTACTGCTAATGCTTCTACCACTACAACTACTACAACAACTATTATCACTACTTCTAGTACTACAACAACAACAACAACAACAACAACAACTACTACTACTACTAGTACTACAACAACTATTGCTACTACTACTTCTACTACTACTACTACTTCTACTTCTACTACTACAACAACAACTTCAACTACTACTTGTACCGCTACAACAACAACAACTACTACTACCACAACTCCTACTACTACTACAACTACTATTGCTACTACTACTACTATAACTACTACACCTCCTACTACTACTACAACTACTATTGCTACTACTGCTACAACAACTACTACACCTCCTACTACTGCTACTCCGACAGCTACAACTACTGCCACTACTATTACTACTACTTCTATTACTATTACTACTAGTACTATTTTCTCTATTCGTAGTCCTAACACTGCTACTACTAATAATCCTACTACTACAAATGCTACTACTACTGCAGCGACTACTCCTACAATTGCTACTACTGCAACTACTACTACTGCTACTACTACTACTCATACTACTTCTACTACTACTCCAACAACAACTACTACTATTACTACTCCTACTGCTACCAATGCTACTTCGACTACAACTACAACCACTGCAATTATTGCTCCTACTGCTACCACTATTGATACTACTACTACTGCTACTCCAACTACTACTGCTCCTACTACTATGTCTACTGCTACAACTACTGCTACTACTACTTCAATCGCTAGTGCTACTACTACTACTGCTGCTAGTGCTACTAGTACTACTACTACTACTACTACTTCTACTATAGCTACTATTGCTATTACTTCTACTTTTGCTACTACTGCTGCTACTTCTGCTACTATGGCTCGTACTACTACTACTGCTACTACTACTACTACAACTACTTCTATTACTGCTACTACTACCACTTCTCCTACTTCTACTGCTATTGCAACACTTACAACAATAACAACTACTACAGCTACTACAACTTCTGTTACTACTACTCCTACTATTTCTATAGCTTCTACTCCTATTACCAGCACCACCACTACTACTGCAACAAATATTAGTACTACTACGACTATAACTACTTCTACAACTACTACTGCTGCTACTACTACTCCTCCTACAAATTCCCCTACTGCTACTGCTTCTATTGCTGCAACTATTGCTACGCCTAACACTACTACTGCTACTACTACTTCAGCTACTGCCACAGCTACTACTACTACTACTACTTCTACTACTACTATGCTACTACTATTCCTCCACCTCCAATGGCTACGCTAACACTACTGCTGGTCTGGCTACTACCATAACTTCTCCTACGACTACTATTGGTGCTGCTACTACAACTACTCTTACTATTGCAACTACTACTACAACTACAGTTGCAGCTACCACTACTTCTACTCCTACTACTACTACTACTACTATTACAGCTATTACTACAGCTATTACTACCTCTACTATGTCCTGTCCGACTACTACTACTACTGTTGCTACTACTTCTAATACTACTACTACTATTCCTACTACTTCTACTACTACTGCTAGTACTACTACTACTCCTCCTTTTCCTCCTAATACTAGTGCCAGTACAACAACAACTACTACTACAACTACTACTGCTACCACTAGTACTACTCAAACTAATGCTATGATTGCGACTGCAACTATTGCTACTCCTATTACTACTACTACAACTAGTACTCCAATTACTACCGCTACTACTACTGCTACTGCTACAACTACCACAATTCCTGCTGCTGCTACTAGTACTTCTACTAGTAGTACAACTGCTACTACTACTACTACTCCTTCAACTGCTACTACTACTACTACTACTACTACTACTATTACTAATATTACTACTACTACTACTCAACTATTCCTGCTCTTAATCCTACTACTACAACTTCTACTCCTCCTACTACTACTACTATGGCAACTACTACTCCTACTCCAACTCCCATTACTACTACTACTCCTACTACCACTACTTCCCTTAATCCAAACAACTACTATGCCAATTACTTCTCCTACTACTACTAATGCTAGTACTACTACTCCAACTACTACTACTACCACCACTACTTCCACTACTACTAATCCTACTACTAGTCCAACTCCTAATCCTACTAGTACTACTACAACTACTTCTCCTACTAGTACTACTATTATTACTATAACAACAACAACTACTACTACTTTTACTCCTACTGCTACTCCTACTACTACAAATACTACTACTATTACTAGTCCTAATACTCCTACTACAACTATTCTAACTACTACTACAACTCCTACTACTGCTATTAATCCTAAGTCTCCTCCTCCTCCAACTACTACTGATGCTACTGCTCCTACTGCTACTACTACTCCTACTCCTACTCCTACTACTACTACTACTACTACTACTACTACTACTACTACTACTATAACTAATATTACTACTACTATTATTACGACTACTACTACTACAACTACTACGACTACTATTACTACTACTTCTACTACTTTTACTAGTACTGCTATTGCTACTACAACTACTACTCCTACTACTACTACTCTACAACTGCTACTAGTAATGCTGCTACTACTCCTACTCCAACTGCTACTACTACTATTGCTCCTACTACTAGTACTACTACAACAACTACTGCTGCTACTACTACTACAACAAATGCAGCAAATATTACTACTACAACTACTACTACCACTACATCTACTACAATGACTACTAATCTTACTACAACAACTACTACTATAACTACTATAGCTACTGCTACTACTACCGCAATTACTTCTACCACTACTCCTACTCCTACAAGCATTACTACTACTACTTCCAAAACTATTTCTACCCAAACTCCTACCACTACTGCAACTACTACCAATAGTACTACGCTTTTTCAGCTACTTCCACTTCCACTACTCCTCCTATTACTACTACGATTGCTACTGCTACTACTACTACTACTCCTACTACTAGTACTACTGCTCCATATTCGGCTGCTGCTGCTGCTGCTGCTACTATTGCAGCGCTATGGCAGCTACCACTACTCCTTATGCAGCTGCTACGGCTGCTCATACAATAATAACTACTACTACAATAACTACTACTTCAACTACCACTACTACTACTATCACAACAACTACTACTACTTATGCTACTAGTCTGATGACTACTGCTACTACTACTACAACTACTGTACCTAATACTACTACTACTATGACTATTACTCTTACAACAACTACTACTACTGCTATTACTACTACTGCTGCTACTACGACTACTATTACTTCTAGTACTACTATTACTACTACTACTACAAGTACTAATGCTACTACTCCTGCTGCAACTACTACTACTACTCCTATTGCTATTGCAACTACTCCTATTACCACTACTACGGCAACTACTCCTATTACCACTACTACTACAACAACTACTACTTCTAACACGACTACTACTCCAGCTACTACTACTATCGCTACTCCAACTCCAACAGCTACTTCTACTCCTAGTACAACTACTAGTACCATTATTACAACTACTACTACCCCTACTACTACTCCGATACAGACTCCAACTACTACTACTACTACTACTACTACTACTACTGCCACTACAAACCCTACTACTACTACTACTACTGTCGTTGCTCCTACTACAGCTACTGCTACTCCAACACTACTACTACTAGAACTACGACTACTACTACTCCTGCTAATACACTCGACTATTACTACTACTACTACTACGACTACACGACTACCTACTACTACTACTACTACTAATAATACTGGACTATTGACTACCAACTACAATACAACGAACAACAACTACTACTACTAATACTACTACTATTACTATTACTACTATTACTACTGCTACTACTGTTACTATTACTACCACTACTACTACTACAACTACTACTACTCCTACCCCTACTCCTACTACTATTACTATTACAACAACTACTACTACTGTTACTATTGCTACCACTACTACTACTCCTACCCTTACTACTGCTACTGCTACTCCTACCCCGACTACCACTACTACTCCTACTCCTACTACTACTACAACTACTTCTACTCCTACTACTGCAACTACTACTACTCCTACTACAACTATGCCTACTCTTAATACTACAGATACTACTCCTACTCCTACTACTACTGCTACCAGTACTTCTACTACTACTATTGCTACTAATACTACTACTGTTACTATTACAAGTATGACTACTACTTCTACTCCAACTCCTACGGCTACTACTACCACTACTACTCCAAATATGGCTACTACTACTTGTACTCCAACTACTGCTACTGCTACTGGTGCTACTACTACTACTACTACTAATCCTATGACTACGATTACTCCAACTCCTACTACTACTACTATAACTAACAATTGTACTACTACTACTATTAATGCTAGAACTATTAGTACTACTATTACCACTACTCCTACTACTACTACTTCTACTATTGCTACTACAACTACTACTACCAATACCACTAAAACTACAAGTACTACTACAACTGCTGCTGCTACTAATACTACCCCACTATTAATACTACTACTGCTGCTACTCCTACTATTGCTATTACTACTCTTATTTCTACTCCGACTACTCCTACTGCTACTACTACTACTCCTACTCCTAGTGCTAAAACTACTACTACTCCTATTCCTAGTACTGCAACAACAACTACTACTACTTGTACTCCAACTTCTACAACTACTATTATTACCAATACTACAACTACTACTACTACTAAAACTACTACTACTACAACTTCTACTACAAATACCACTGCTGCGGTAGGTGCAACTACTACTACTACTACTACTACAGCCACTACTACTACTACCAACATTACTGCTACAACTACTTTTGCTACTACAACTACTAGTGCTACAACTCCTACTATTGCTACTACTACTTCTACTCCTACTCCTACTACTGCTACTACTACTACTACTCCTACTTCTACTACAACAACTATTACCACAACTCCTTCTACTACTACTACAACAATAACTACTGCTACTACTGCTAACACTACCACTACTACTACTACGATAACTACTACAACTACTACTTTGACTACTACTATTGTCGCAGCTGCAACAGCTAGTACAACAACTACTACTGCTCCTACTCGTACTCCAACTCTAACTGCTACTATTACTACTACTTTTGCTACTACTTCCACTACTTAAACTACTACTGCTCCTAATAATAGAAATACTACTCCTACTGCTAGTACTACTGCTGCTCCTGCTTCTCCTGCTGTTATTGCTACAGCTACTGTTACTACTACTGCAACTATTTCTACCACTACTGCTCCTCCTACTACAACTCCTGCTACTCCAACTACTACTCCTACTGGTAGTCCTACAACTAATCCTACTCTTTCTACTGCTACTATTGCTAGTACTACTGCTCCTACTCCAATGCTTACTACTGCTACTAATGTTACAAATACTAAAACTACTTCTACTGCAACTACCACTACTACTACTAATACTAATCCTCTAATTACTACCACTACTACTACTGCTGCTACTGCTACCACTACTACTGTAACTACTACTACTACTATTACTACTATTACTGCTACTACTACAGCTACTACAATTACTAGTACCACTAATACCATTCCTTCTACTTCTACAACTACTGCAACTACTACTATTGTGACTGCGAATGCCACTACTAGTACTAAAATCACAACGAATACTACTACTGCTATTGTTGTAGCTACTTCTACTGCTGCTTCTACTATTGCCACAACCACTGCTACCGCTGCCACTACCGCTACTACCGCTGCCACTGTCGCTGCTATTGTTACTACTGTTACTACTAATACCACCACCACCACCACTACTACTACTACTACTCCTCCACATGCAATTACAACTACTGCTGCTACAACTATTACTTTTTCTACAACTACTACAACTACGACTACTACTACAAATACTACTACTACTACAACTACTACTATAGCAATAGCTATTGCAACTACTACTCGTACTACTACTACAACTCCTATTAATGCTACTACTAAAATTACTACTTCTACTACTACTATTACCCCTACTACTACAACTACTAAAACGTCTCCTAGCACTACTACTACTACTCCTCCGACTACTACTACTATTACTACTATTGCTACTACTACTACTTCAACCAATACTCCTATGACTAATGCTACTACCTCTACTATTACTACTACTACTAGTACGATAACTACTACTACTCCTACTGATACTACTACTGCAACTACTACTTCTACTACAGCTACAACTACTACTATGACCACCCGACTACAATTGTTGTTGTTGCTGCTACAACAAAAACAACAACAACTACTACTCTTCCTCCTCCTACTACCACAACTACTACTACTTCTACTACTACTGCTACTACTACTACTACTATTACTACTACTACTACTACTATAACTACTACTACAACTACTGCTGCTACTGCAGCTACTACTGCAACTACTACTTCTAGTTCTTCCTCTACTACTACTGCTGCTGCTACTGTTACCACACTACTAGTACAACTACAACTACCAATAATACTACTACTCCTACAAGTACTACTATTACTACAAATAATACCACTACTGCTAATAGCGAAACTACTAAAACGTCTCCTACTACTACTATTCCTCCTACTACTATTGCTACTACTACTTCTTCAACAATAACTACTACTACTGCTACTACTACTACCACTCCTACTGCTACTAGTACTACTCCTACTTCTACTACTACAACTACTACTACAACCACTACAACAACTGCTACTACTGCTGCTGCTGCTACGGTTATAGCAACAAAAACAACTACTACTACACCTCCTCCTCCTACTAGCACAACTACTACTGCTGCTACTAATACTACTACAATTCCAGGTACTACTCCTCCTACTACTACTACTACTGGTACAACAACTACTACTACTGCTGCTGCTGCTTCTACTGTAACAACTACTTATACTACTACCTATACTACTCCTAATACTACTAAAGATACTTAAACTAGTACTACTAATTCTACTATTACTCCTATAACTACTACTATTACTATGAATAATACAACTACTGCTACAACAACAACTACTACAATTAAACATACTGCAACTACTACTACTACTTCTACTACTACTACTACTACCTCTCCTCCTTCTCCTGCTACTACTACTACTACTACTCCTACAACTACTTCTACTAATACAACAACACTTACTAGTACTATTATGACTATTACTACTATAACTACTACTACTACTACTACCACCACCACCACCACTAGACCTACCACTACAGCTACTGCCGCTGCTCCTATTAATGCTACTACTACTGCTACTACTGCTACTACTACTACCAATACAACTGCTACTACAACTACAACTACTACTACTTGTACTACAAATACTACAAATACTACTACCACTACTATAGCAATGGTTATTACAACTACAACTACTACAACTACTACTAGTCCTGTAACTGCTATTACTACTATTACTACTACTTCTTCTACTACTACTGCTACTACTATAACTACTAGAACCACTCCTACTACTAGTACTATTTCTGCTGCTACTACTACTACTGATACTATTGCTACTAGTACAACTTCAATCATACTACAACTACGATTGCTACTATGTTTACTGCTACTACTACTACTCCTATAGTTACTAATATTCCTACTGCTACTACTACCATTGCGACTACTTCTACTACAACTGCAACAACTACCACTACTGCTACTACTACCACTATACCACTTCTACTTCTGTTGCTACAACAAACAACTACTACTATTACTACTCCACCTACTACTACCACGACTTCTACGACTATTGCTGCTGCTACTACTACTACTACTACGGCTGCTACTACAACAACTACTACTATTACTACTCCTACACCTACTACTACTCTTTCTACTACAACACCTACTACTACCCCTGCACCAACTCCTACTCCTTCTATTAAAACTACTATTATGACTACTTCTACTACTACTCTTGCTGCTGCTACTACTCCTCCTTCTTCTGCTTCTTCTTCTTCTTCTAGTCCAACTGCTACTACTACTACTAGTCCAACTGCAACTACTACTACTACAACCACTGCTACTGCTACAACAACTACTCCTATTCCAACTACAACTACTACTAGTACTACTACTATAACAATTACTACTACTATAACAACTTTTACTACTACGACAATTACTGCTACTACTACTATTATTACAACAACTGCTACTACCACTGCTACTACTTTTAGTACTACTACTAAAACTCCTCCTAATACTACTACTACTACTATTGCTACTACTACATCTTCAACTACTACTACTATACTACTACTGCAACTACTATTACAACTACTACATCGACTACTATGACAACTACTACCACTACTACTACAACTCCCACTACATCTACTACAACTACTACTACTATCCCTACTACTACTACCACCACCACCACTAGTACTACTACCCCTAGAACTACTACTACTACTACCACAACTACTACTATTGCTACTACTACAAATACAACTACTCCAACACCAACTCCTACTCCTTCAACAAAAACTACTACTACTACTACTTCTACTACTACTACTACCACAACTACTACTATTGCTACTACTACAAATACAACTACTCCAACACCAACTCCTACTCCTTCAACAAAAACTACTACTACTACTACTTCTACTACTACTACGGCCACAACAACAATAACAACAACAACTACTACTACTACTACTACTACTACTACTACTACTACTACTACCACTACTACTACAGCAATTACTGCTATTGCTGCTACTACTACATCTACTGTTGTTCCTACTACTATTACTATTGCTATAATTACTCCTATTACTACTACTACTACTACTACTTCACCTACTACTAGTTCTACTACTAGCACGATTGCTACTACTACTACTATTACTACTACTACTGTTACTACTACAATATCTACTTGTACTACTACTAGTAAAACTACCACTCCTACAATAACTTTTACTACTACTACTAGTACTACTACTGTTATAACTACTACTGCTAATACTACTACTACTGCAACTACTTATAGTATTACTGCTACTACTGTTAATACATCAATTGCTACTACTAGTACTACTACTCCTCCTGTTACTATTACTACTATTACTACTATTACTAGTACATCTACTACTACTACTACTGGTACTATTACTTCTATTACAACTATCACCACTACAACTGCTACTACTACTACAATGACAACTACTACTACTACAACTACAACTATTAATCCAACTACTACTCTTACTAATACAATAACTACTGCTACTACTACTACCACCTCTACTACTATTACTACTACTGCTACTACTATTACTGCTAGTACTACTGCTCCTCCTACCACTACTACTACTACTCCTCCTACTACTACTGCTGCTGCTGCTGCTGCTGTTGCTGCTGCTGCTACTACTGCTACTACTACTACTACTACTACTATCACCACCACGATTACTACTACTCCTACTACTTCGGCTACTATTACTACTACTATTACTACTACTCCTCCTCTACTACTACAAATACTACTACTACTACTTCTGTTGCTACTGCTACTACCACTACTACTACTCCTATTGCTACTCCTACTCCTACACCTACCCCGATTACCTAGTATTGCTACTAGTACTGCAGCTATTACTACTACAACCTCTGCTACAACTACCACTTCTATTGTAACTACTATGACTACAACAGCTACTACTCCTACTACTACCGCAAACACTACTACTACTACTACTACTACTACCGCAAACAACTACTACTACCGTAGCTACTATAACTACTACTCCGTCTGCTACTACTTCTACTATAGCTGCTACTGCTGCTGCGACTTCTACTACTACCACAGTTGTTGTTGTTAGTACTGCTAGCACTATAACTATTGCTACGACTACTGCTACTACTATTGCTGCCACTACTACTACTCCCATTATTACTACTACTGCTACTACTATAACTACTTACACTTCTACTACTACTACAACTACTACAACTACTCCAGCAACTACTATAACTACTAGTACTGCGGCTACTTCTGCTTCTGCTGCTACGACAACTAATACTATTGTTGCTACTAATTCTACTACTCCTACTACTTCTCAGACTACTACGCCTACTGCAGCTGCTACTACTGCTTCTATTACTACTACTACAATAATAACTCCTACTACTACTATTGCTTCTACTATTGCTACTACTACTGCTACTAGTACTACTACTATTTTTGCTGTTGTTTCTAATACTACTACTATTACTACTACTATTGTTACTACTACAATTACTGTTGTAGCTGCTACTACAATACACTACTACTACTACGACGACTACTTCTAGTGCTACTACTACTACTGATGTTGTTGCTACTGCTACTATTACTAGTACTACTACTAATTATCCTACTACTACTACTACTGCTGCTACAACTACTGCTACCACAACTACCGCTGTAGCTTCTACTACTCCACTAGTCGTACTACTGCTACTACTTTTGCTACTTCAACTACTACTTCTCCTCCTTCTACTACTACCACTACTACTACTACTACCACCACCACCACCACCACTACTGCTACTACCGTTGTTGTTGCTATTTATAGTACATTTACTATAATGACTACTGCTATTGTTACTACTGCTACTGCTCCTACTGTAATTACTACTATTACTGCAACTACTACTGCTACAACAACAACTACTACTACTACAACTATTGCTAGTACTACTTCTACTACTACCACTACTTCTACTACTACTATTATTACTACTACTGCTACTACTACTATTACTACTACTGCTACTACTGATATTACCACTACCACCACTATTACTACAATAACTATTATTGTTGTTGTAGCTATGACTACTTCTCTTACTACTACTAATACTACTTCTGCTACTAGGGCTACTACTATGGCTACTACTTCAACAACTACTATGGCTACTTTTGTCACTACTACTATTGCTACTACCACTTCTACAACAGCTACTACTACTGCTGCTCCTACTACAACAACAACTACTACTTGTGCTATTACTACTACAACTATTGCTACTACTACCACTACTGTTACTATGGATACTACTGCTACTCTGCTATCACTACTACTATTAATACTACTACTAGTACAACAACAACTACCACTTCTACTATTGCTACAGCTACAACTGCTACTACGACGACTACTACTACTACTACAATATTACGAATATTGCTTCTACTAGTAGTACTGCTATAACAACCAAGGTTTTAAATCTCCGTTTCGGGACCCAGCGAAATCAATACATTTCGGTCATTTCGCCAATTTCGATTTCTGTTTCGACCGTTTCAATTTTGGCCGAATGATTTTTTTATGTTATTAATTGTGTGTTGATCAGAGTTTGACTTTATTTTGACTGTACTTTAACTTCAAACTAAAAATACGATAAAATTTTGAAAAAAAGTTTAAACAAATTTAAAAATTAGGAAAAATTTATAATTAATTATACCATAACAAGCAATATTATTTTAATTAATTACAATTAATTTGGATAGTTAATCACTGATATAGTCTATTTTTAATATATATTACTACATAGAAAAATATGAGAAATAATATGAATATGATTAAAAGTTAAAAATTAACATAAGCAATTTTAACTTATCATTAAAAGGACTTGACACATACATAATATATTAATTATAACGTAACACAATTAATCGTCGTCATTATCATCATCAGTTGAGTTTGAAATATCTGGGTGTGAAATTACGAATTCAGCATCTGAACGATCCGGACGAGCATTTATAGGCATACGAGCCAGAACAACTAGTTCTGCGCAATTTTGTGGCAGCGGTTTTGAACTATAATCGTACATCGAAGGTCCAAAAATGATAATCATATTCATTGACAACACATAGTAAAAGTGGTCTAATAACCCATGAGAAAATAAATATCACACTGTATGAAGTGTTAAGGGGAAATTATGGCCACAGGGGTTGGATGAACCTTTTGCTTTTAGTGGAACACGCATGTACATGAATTGTAGAGTAGCCATGCACGTGAACAGTATTGCGGCTCTACTATTTACTTGGCTACCATGCGAGTGCGCAGGTGCTGGCGCACGACTAGCGAGGCGTGGCCCTTGCGAGGGCACAAGCCCTGGCAAGGGCGTGGGAGAGGCCAGCTCGGGCGCAGGTGAGGGCGCGAGCGCAGGGCAGGAGGCTGGCGAGGCTGGCGAGGCTAGGCGCGGGCACCTGCGCCTCACCTGCACCCTTGCCGGTGAGCCCGCACCCACGCCGGAGCCTACACCCTCACCGGCATCGAGACAGCACCTCTACCAATGCCCTCATGCCGGCAAGTTTGAGCCCGCACCCTCACCGGCATCGAGCCCGCGCCCTTGTGCTGGCCTCTGGCGCCAGCGAGTAAATGGGCGACCGCCAGAGGTCGGCACGAGGGCATGAGCGCAAGGCCGGCGACAACTGTGCTATCTTCCTGCATGAGCACGCCACGTGCTGTCCCCGCCCGAGCTCGCTGCATGCTCTACTCGCGCAAGCTCACTCTGTACTGTCCCCGTGCGAGCTGGATGCACGCTCTCCCCGCACGAGCTCACTGTGCGTTGTCCCCATGTGAGCTCGCTGTGTGCTTTACCTGCACAAGCTCGGTGCACCTTATCCCCAAGTGAGCTCGCTGTGTATTCTGCCCGCATGACCTCGCTGCATGCTCTGCCCACGCGAGCTCGCTGCGCGCTGTCCCCACATGAGCTTGCAGTGCACTCTGCTCATGTGAGCTGGCAGCATGCTCTCCCGGCGTGCGCTCACTGCACGCTATCCCCGTGTCAGCTCGTTGCGTGCTCTCCCCACACGATCTCGCTGTGCAATGTCCCTGTGCGAGCTCGCTGCACGCATTGCCCATGTGATCTCAATAAGCGCTCTGCTCACGCGAACTCGCCGTGCGCTCTGCCCATCCACTCTCGCTGCCCGCTCTGCTTGCATGAGGTCGCTGCAGGCTGTCCCCGCACAACCTTGCTGTGGGTTCTGCCTGCAGGAGATCGCTGCGCACTGTCCCCACACGAGCTCACCGTGCACTCTCCTCGCGTGATCTTGCCGCGTGCTCTACCAGCGCGAGACCTGCTCTCCACACTCCGTCTGTGCTCGCAGCCAACGAAAACCCTAAAACCGAAATGAGTTCGGCCGATACATTTCGGCGCCGGCCGAAATGGCTCGGTTTGGGCCGAGATTGAAAACCTTGATAACAACTACTACTACCACTACTACTACTACTACTATTGTTACCACTACTACTACTACTGCTACTGCTACTACTATTACTACTGCTGTGGCTGCTACAACCATGGCTACTACTACTGCTACCACCACTACTACTGCTACAATGATAACTACTACTGCTACCACCACTACTACTGCTACAATGATAACTACTACCGCTACTACTACTACTAATGCTACTACTACTGCTACTACTGCTACTACACTACCGCTACTACAGCTGTTGCCGCAACTATTAGAACAACTGCCACAGTTGCAACTACTAATGCTACGACTACTGCTACTACTACTACTACTACTACCACTACCACTACTACTGTAGCTGCTACTACTAATACTACTACTACTACAATAACTACAACTTCTCCGACAACAATTCCTACTCTTACTAATGCTACTGCTATAGCTACTGCTACTTCAACTAATACTACAGCAACTACTACGACTAGTATTACTGCTACTACTATTATTAGTGCTACTACTACTATGACTACTATTACTTCTATTACTATTACTACTGCTACAAATACTACTACCACTAGTTTGTCTGCTACAACTACTACTACTATTATAATTACTGATATTAATACAATAACAACTACAACTCCTACTACGGCTACTACTACTGCTGCTAATACTACTACTTCCCCAACTACTTTTGCTACTGCTACTACTACTACCACTGCTAGTACTGCTACTCCAACTAATACTACTACTGCCACTACCACTACTGTGACTACTAGTATTACTACTACTACTACTACTACAACTACGACTACAACTATTACTACTTCTACTACTACCACTAGTGCTACTACTATTCTACTAGCTCTACTACTATTACAAGCACTACTACAATTACTACCACAACTTCTACTACAACTACTGCTGCTACTACGGCTGCTACTGCTACTACAATTACTACTACCACTACTACTACATCTACTACTACTGCTACTACTGCTATTGTTGCAACAACAAAGACTACTACTTCTACCACTACGACCATTACTGTTGTTGATACTACTAGTACTGCTACTACTACTACTACAACTACATCTACCAGTATTGCTATTACAACTTCTGCTACTATTAGTGCTACTAAGAAAACAACAAATACTAATGCTTCTTCTACTACTACTACTGCTACTACCACCTCTCCTACAACAATAATACAACTACAACAACAACTATTACGATAACAACAACAACTACTACTACTACCTCTCCTAAAATAACAATAACAACTACGACTACAACTTCAACAACTACTACTATTACTACTACTATTACTACAACAACAAATGTTGCTACTGCTACTACTCCTCCTACGACGATGACTACAACTGCCATTACTACTACTTCTCCTACAACCATTACTATTGCTACTATTACTTTGACTACAACTATTGCTACTCAAAGTAATACTATTGCTACTACTACTGCTACTGCTACTACTAATATTACTGCTACAACTTCTGCTGCTACGACTATAAATATTACTACTATTGCAAATACTGCTACCACTAGTTTGACTGCTACTACACCTACTATAATTATTATTACTACTACTACTACTAATACAACCCCTGCTACTACTGCTACTGCTACTACTGCTACTACTATGGCTACTACTAATACTCCAACGCCAACTAATATTGGTGCTGCTGCTACTACTACTACGTGTACTACTACAACACAATAACTACTACTACTTCTGCTACTATTACTACTTCTACTACTACTAGTAGTACTACTACTACTTCCACTTCTTCTTCAACTATTACTACTAATACTACCACAACTACTACTACTTCTACTAATACAACTATTGCTTCTACGCAGCTACTACTATAACTGCTACCACCACTTCGACTGCCACAACTGTTTCTACTACTACAGCAATTACTACTACATCTACTACTACATCTACTACTATTGCTACTATTGCTATTGTTGCTGCTACTAGTACTGCTACTACTACTACTACTACAACTACTACTGCATCTACTACTACAGCTACATCTACTACTACAACTACAATTGCTATTATTGCTGCAACTTCTACTACTGCTACTACTACTACTACGACTCCTACTACTATTATTACAACTACTGCTACTAGTAGTGCTATTAGTACAATAATAATACAACTACTGCCACTACTAGTGCTACAACTAGTGCTACTATCTCACCTACAACAATAATCACTACTACTGCTGCTTCTTCTTCTCCAACCACAACAACTACTGTTGTTGTTGCTACTACTACTACGACCTCTCCTGTAACAATAATAACTACTACAACAACTACTTCTTCTACAACAACAACTACTACTGCAGCTGCTTCTGCAACTACTACTACTACTACTACTGCCAATACTACTACTCCTATGGCTACAACTACTACTGCTACTCAACCTAATACTACTACTACTACCACCATTACAACAACTACTTCTACTAGTACTACTTCTACTACTTTACTACCACCACCACCACTACTACTACTACTAGTGTTGTTACTATTGCTATGACTTCCACTACTACTACTACTACTGCTACTACGGCTGCTATTGCTACTGTAGCTATCACTACTTAGACTGCTACAACTGCTGCTTTGCTACTACGATTACTACTTCTACTACTACTACTACATCTACTATTACAACTACTTCTGCTACTATTGCTGCTATATCTACTACAACTACTACTACAACTGTTGCTGTTGCTATTGCTACTACTACAACAACTACTACTACCGCAAGTACTGTTGCTACTAGTACTACAGCTGTTACTTTAAACCTACTGCTACTACTACTACTCGTACTGCAATGACAACAACAACTACTACTACTTCCATTACTAGTGCTACTACTATTACTACTACTAATACCAGTACTACTACTACTACTACAAAAATAACAACACTACTACTGCTACTAATACTAGTACTACTACTACTACTACTACTACAACAACAACAACAACTACTACTACTACAACGACTACTTCTACTACTACTACTACTACTTCGAATGCTACTACTGCTACGACAACTACTACAGCTACTACTACTACTTGTACTACTGCCGCTGCTGCTACTGCTACAGCTACTACTACTTTTACTACTACTACTACTACTACTACTACCATTACTACTACTGCTACTACTGCTACTACTACTGCTGCTCCAGGTACTACTGCAACCAATGCAACTGCTACAACTGCTACTACTACAACTACAACTACTACTGCCACTACTGCTACTATTGCGGCTATGGCTGCTAATACTACTGCTCCAACTACTACAATTACTATTACTACTACTACAACTACTGCTACTGCTACAAATAGCACTACTACTACATCAACTACTAGTACGAGTACTGCTGCTTCGGCTACTACTACTATTACTATTACTACTGCTACTACTACTAGTACTACTACTGCTACTACTACCACTACTACTGCTGCTACTACTAGGCCTACTACTACTAATATTACTAATACTGCTCTTACCTCAAAAACTACTTCAACTATAGCTACAAAAACTATTACTACAACAACAACAACTACTACTAGTCCTACTACAACAACTACAGCTGCTACTCCTGCTTCTACTACTTCTATGACTACAACTACTACTATTATTGCAACTCCTTCTACTACCACTAGTACTACTGCTACTACAGCTACAGCTACTACTACCACTACTGCTATTACTACTACTACAACTGCTACTACCAATGCAACTACAACTACTACTAATACTACAACTAGTACTACTCTTACTACAGCAACTACTGCTACTACTCCTACTACTATTGTTTCTACTGCGACTACTACTGCAACTACTGCTACTGCTACTACTCCTAGTACAACAACTATAAATGCAACTACTAATATTACTACTACTACTAACTGCTACCCCTACTACTACTTCTCCTACTATGACTACTACAACAACTACTGCTTCTACTACTGATACTACTACTACTACTACTACTACTACTACTACTACTACTACTACTACTACAATTGCAACTACTACTATTGTGACTAGTACTTTTACTACTGCTACTACTACTACTCCTCCTACAAATGCTACTACAGTGACTAATAAAACTAATTCTACTACTATAACTATTGCCACTACTACTACTATTATGACTACTACTATAGCTACTACTACTAATACTTCGTCTACAACCACTACTCCTAATATTACTACTACTTTTACAACTATAACTACTACTACTGCGACTAGTATTGCTACAACTGCTACTACTAGTAGTCCTACTACAACTGCTACTATATGGCTAATACAACCAATTCTACTGCTACGACTACTACCACCACCACTACTACTATGAGTACTACTACACCTACAGCTACTACTAAACTTCGCCTTCTACTACCACTACTGCTACTATCACTACTGCTTTTTCAACTGTAGCTACTACTACTACTACTTCTCATACCACATCTTCGAGTACAATGACTACTAAATCCACTACTACTATTGCAATTACTACTATAATAACAACTACTATTACTGCTACTACTGCTAGCACTACTACTACTGTTGCTGCTACTGCAACTACTGTTTCTACTGCTACTATTGCCACTACTACTACTACAGCTACTGCAGCTATTACTCCTAGTTCTACTACTACTACTAATACTACTAACACTACTACTACTACTATTACTACTTCTCCTACTACTACTTTTATTGCATCTACTGTTGCTGCTGCTACTACTACCAATACTACTAACACTTCTACTGCTCGAAATACAACAACAACTACTACTACTGATGTTGCTGCTTCTGCTACTACTACAACTACTACTACTGCAACTACAATCTCTACACTACCATAGCTGCTACGACTACAACTGGTACTGCTGCTGCCACTACGACACCTACTACTACTGCTACGTCTAATGGTACTACTACTACTACTGCTGCTACAACTTCTACTAGTGCTATTACTCCTACTACTAATACTATTATTGCTACTTTGACTTCTACCACCCCTACTAATACTACTAGTACTTTTACTACTACTACAACTACAACTACTACTACTACAACAACTACAAGAACTATTACTACTACAACAATGATTACAAAAACTAGTACACCTACTACTACTACTACTACTATCACTACAACTACCACTACTATTATTTTACTGCTGCGGCAACTACTACTACTACTACTACTACACCAATAACTACTCCTACTCTACTTCTATTGGTACTCCGACTACTACTAGTACTACTATTATTACTACTACTACTGCTACTGCTACTGCTACTACCGCCACTACTATTACCACTACTGCTACTACTACGACTAACACTACTGCAACTACCACTACTACTATGACTTTTACTACAGCTGCTAACACACTAACTACTACTCCTACTACTACTACTTCTACCAATACTACAACTATTGCTATTACTGATACCACTACTACTATTACTAATGCTGCTACTACTACTGCTACTGCTGCCATAGCTACTACTGCAACTACTATTCTAGCTTCAACTACTCCTACTACTACTCCTACACCAACTCCTACTATAACTAATCCTACTACTACTACTACTACTACTAGTACTACTACTACTACTACTACCTCTACTACTCCTGCAACTACTACTACTTCTACTATTGCTCTACTACTGCTACTACTCCTCCTACTACAGGTACTACTACCACCACTACTACGCCTACAACTACTACTCCTACTCTTCTGTAATTACTACAACAACAATAATAACAACAACAACTACTACTACTACTACCACCACCACCACCACCACCACCACCACTACTACTACAACTATTACTGTTGCTGCTTCTGCTACAATAACTACTATGACTATTATTGTTACTACTACTATTGCTGCTGCTACTACTTCTATAACAACAACTACTAATATTAATACTACTAATACTAGTACTACTCCTGCTACTGCTACTACTACTACTCCTACTAGACTACTGCTACCACTACAACTCGTAGTAGTAGTAGTACTACTACTGCTATTACTACTATAACAACTACTACTACTCCTGCTCCTACAACTACACCTACTCCTAATAGTACTACTACTATTACTACAACTTCTCCTACTCCTACTACTACTCTGATTACTACTACTACTCCTGCTACAACAACAACAACTACTGCTGCTGCTGCTACTACTACAACTACCACTACTCCTACTACTCCAGCTACTCCTACTACTACTACTACTACTACTACTACTACTTGTACTACTACGACTACTATGACTACTGCTTCTACTTCTACCTCTACAATTCCTACTACTACAACTAATACTACTACCACTATTCCTACTACTGCAACTAATACTGCTACCACTACTGCTACAACTACTACTGCTACAACTACTACTGCTACTAAACCACCACTACTACTACTACTACTACTACTCCTACTACTACTACTACAACAACTACTACTTCTACTACTCCTACTATTGCTATTTCTACTGTGAGGACTGCAACTACTACTATTACCCCGATTATTACTCCTACTCCTACTCCTACACCCACTACTATTGCTACTCCTACTTCTACAACAACAACAACTAGTGCTGCTACTATTATCACTACTATAACTGTTACTACTACTACTAATATTATTATTACTACTACTACCGCTACCGCTACTTCTACTACCACTACTACTACTATTACTACTATTACAACTACGCTACTACTACTGCTACTACTATTACTACTGCTACTACTACAACTACCACTACTATCACCATTACTACTACTGCTACTCCTACTACAACTACCACCACTACTATACTATTACTGCTACTACTACTACTAATATTACTGTCACTATAGCTACAACTGCTGCTACTACACCTACAATTATTACGGTTGCTACTGCTGCTACTACTACCACAACTATGACTGCTATTGCTACTACAACTTCAGCTTTTGCTTTTACAACTTCTACTACGACTACTACTAATACTAATACTACTACAATAACTACTACTACTCTTATTACAACAACTACTACTTCTGCTAATATTTCTACTACTACTGTTACTACTGGAACTACCAAACTACTACTGCTACAGCTCCTGCTACTACTGCTACAGCTGCTGCTGCTACTGCTACTATTGCTGCTACTGCTACTACAACAACAACAATAACTACTACTACTATTATTGTTATAACCAAGATTTTAAGTTTCGATCGAAACGGCTAGGTTTCGGCCAGTACCGAAATGAAACCATAAATTTTATTTCGGTTTAGGGTTTGCTATTCATCTTCTTTGGCGACGAGAGCAAGCATAGCAGGCAAGCTCGCCGGGCGAGCGCGAACGGGGAGCTCGTCAGGCGAGCGCACGTGGGGTGCTCGCCGGGTGAGCTCGCGCTAGGAGCTCACTGGGCGAGCTTGCGCGAGGAGCTCGCCGAGCTAGCTCGCTCTGTCGCCAGTCTAGTTCTGATGCCTTTACCAATTTCTGTCAGATACTGTTCACGTATATAATATTATTCTCGTAATTATTCTCGTAATAATTTTTGTCAGATGCCTATACCAATTTCTATCGCCAGTCTAGTTCTGATGCCTTTACCAATTTCTGTCAGTACTACTACTACAACTACTGTGGTTGTAGCTACTACTACTACTACCACCACTAGTACCGCTACCGCTGTTGCTGCTACTACTTCTAGTGCTATTCCAACTGCTATGACTACTACTACAGCAGCAGCAACTACTACTAGGGCTACTACTACTGTTGCTACAACTACTACTAGTCGTACTACTACTACTGCTGCTGCTGCTACTACTACTGCTACTATTAGTACTACTCCTAGTACTACTAATGTTGCTGCTCCTCCTACAACTACTGCTACTACTACTACAAGTACTATCACTCTTACTAATACTACTATTACTATTGCTACTACTACTGCCGCCACAGCTATGACTACAACTACTATTGCTACACTACTACTACTACAACTCTACTGCTACTCCAACTACTTCTCATACTACTATATTTACTGCTGCTACTACTGCTAATGCTGCTTCTACTACTACGGCTACTACTATTTTTGCTTCCACTATTACTGCTCCTGCTGCTACTACAACTACGACTGATACTACTATAACTACAGCAAATACAACTGCTACTGCATCTACTACTACTACTACTGCGACTGCTACTACAGCTACTATTGCTGCAACTATTATTGCAGCTACTACTATCTCAACTACTGCTGCTAGAACTTCTACCATATCTACTACTAATAATAATAATACTACTATAACTACTATAACTACCGCTACTTTGGCTAATACTACTGCCACTATAACAACAACAACAACAACTACTGCTGCTACTATTGACACTACTGCTTCTGCTACTACTGCTACTCTTACTAATATTGCTACACTTGCTACTACTATTACGACTATTCCTACTTCTACTACTACTACTATTATTGTTACTACTACTACCACTATTAGTACTACTACGTCAACTACTACGGCTGCTCCAACTGCTATTTCTACTACTACTAGTACTACTACTACTTCTGCCACTACTGCTGCTAGTTCTATTGCTATTACTATGACTACTACTACTGTTGTAGCTACTACTATGGCTACTACTACTGCTACTACTACTACTACTGCAAGTACTACTACCACTACTATTGATCCTCCTCCTCCTCCTACTACTACTAGTACCACTCCTACTACTACTAAAGCTACTCCTGCTCCTACCACTACTACCACTACTAGTATGATAACTACTACTGCTACTACTACTGCTAATGATACTACAACTACTCCTCCTCCTCCTCCTACTACTACTACTACTGATACAATGACTGCCACAAATAGTACTACTTTTACAAGTTCTTCTACTGCTATTACTACTACAACTACTACTACTTCTCCAAAAACTACTAATACTGCTATTGCTACTATTGCTACAACTACTGCTACTACTACAACAACTACTATTACTAGTATTGTTGCTGCTACTACTATTACTACTGCTACTACTACCACTACAACAACAACTACTACTGCTACTACTACAGCTGCTGCTGCTGTTGTTGCTACTACTCTAAAAACTTCTCTTACTACTACAGCTACTGCTACTTCTAATGCAACTACTACTACTGCTTCTCCAACTACTTCTACTTGTGCTACTACTACTTTTATTACTACTACTACTACTAGTACTGCTACTACTTTTTCTACTACTACAGCTACTACCATTGCTACATCTACTATTACAACTACAACTACAACTACTACAACTACGATAGCTACTACAACTACTACTCATACTACGACTACTACTGCTGCTATTACTATTATTACTATGACTACTAATGCTGCGACTACTGCTACAACAACTACTGCTGCTGCTGCTGCTGCTTCTACTTTAGCTACTGCTGCTACAACTTCTACTATGACTACTACGAACACTAATAATAATAATACTACTACTACTAGAACTACTGCAACTACTACTACTTATGTGAAAACTACTACTACTTCTACTATTACTACTGCTACTTCTGATACTGCTAACACTATTGCTACTATCGCTACTGCTGCTATAGCTAATACTACTGCTACAGCTTCTGCTACTACTTCAACTGTTGCAACTACTGCTGCTACTACTATTGTTGTTACTACTACTATTGTTGTTACTACTACTACTACTACTAATATTAGCACTAATACTACAACTGCTACGGTTGCTGCTACTGTGACTACTACTACAACTAGTACTACTACTGCTGCTGCTACTACTAGTCATACTATGGCTGCTGCTACTGCTACCATTAGTACTACTACTGCTACTGCAACTACAACTACTGTTACTACTAATACTTCGACTACTACTAATACTACTACCCCTTCTTCTACTACTATCATTGCTACTACAACTGCTGCTGCTGCAACAACTATTACTACTACTTCCCCTACTTCTACTACTTCTGCAACTTATACTGCTATGGCTACTACTGCTTCTACAATAACTACTATTACTACTGCTACCATGACTACTACTACTCCAACTACTTCAACAACAACTACTGCTACCATGACTACTACTACTACTACTAATACTACTATTACTATTAGTACTACTACTTCTACTTGTCCTACAACTACTACTACTGCTGTTCCTACAACTATTACAACAGCTATGGCTACTACTGCTACTACTACTATTACTACTACTACTACTACTACTACTACTACTACTACTACTCCTCCTCCAGCTGCTACTACTACTACTCTACAGCCACGATAACTACTACAGCTACTACTGCTACTACTGCTACTACCACTACTACTACAACTACTATTGTTACCCCAACCACTTCTCATACTACTACACCTACTGCTACTACTACTACTTACTACTATTGCTGCTAATGCCTTTTCTACTACTACTGCTACTACTACTGTTGCTTCCACTATTGCTGATACTACTGCTACTACTACTACTACTACGACAACTATGACTGTTACTACTACTACTACTACTGCTACTATGTGTGAGACTGCTTATACTGCTACCACTACTACGATTACTACTATTGCCATTACTGCTACAAATTTTACTCTTACTACTACTGCTGCTGCTATTATCTCTGCTACTACTACTACAACTTCTACTTTGACTACTACTAATAACAATACTACTACTGCTACTACTATCTCTATTACAACTACTACTACTTCTGCTAATACAATAGCTGCTGCTGCTACTACTACTACTACTAATACGACTACTGCTACCACTTACACTATTGCTTCTACTACTACCACTTCTCCTACTACTATTAGTTCTCCTACTACACTTTGCTACAGTTGCCACTACTACTAGTACTATTGTTACTACTGCTACTACTACTGCTACTACTGTTGTTGTTACTACTACTATTACTACGGCTGCTCCTACGGCTACTATTACTACTACTAGCACTATAGCTACTACTACTTCTATTGCTATTGCTACAACTGCTGCTACTACTGCTACAACTACTACTACGGCGACTACTACTGCTACTACTACTCCTACTGCTACTAATATTATTGCTGCTCATACAACTATTGCTACTATTATAACTGCTACCACTACTAATACAACAACTATTACTACTACTACTGTTATTGCTACTACTATTACTACTAGTAGTAGTACCACTATTACTGCTACTGCTACTACTACTACTGCTACTCTAGCTCCAACTACTACTTCAGCTATAGCTACTTCTCTTGCTACTACAACGACTACTACTGTTACTATGGCTATTACTATTGCTACTATTACTGTTATTACTACTGTTGCTACTACTACTATGATTACTATCGCTTCTAATACTACTACTACTGCTGCTTCTACAACTACTACTTCTGTTACTACTAATACTATGACTTCTTCTACTACCAATACCATTGTTACTACCACTACTGCTGCTATAGCTATTACTATAGCTTCCCCTAGTTCTACTACTTCTACAAATACTACTGCTATGGCTACTACTGCTTCTACAATAACTACTACTACTACTACCACCATGACTACAACTATTTCTACTCCTCCTTCTACTGCTACTACTACTTCAGCAAGAATAATAACAATAACTACTACTACTACTACTATTAGTACAACAACTACTACTACTATTCTTACCACTTGTACTGCTCCTACTGCTACTACTATTAGTACTACAACTACTCCTCCTCCTCCTCCTCCTCCTCCTCCACCTCCTCCTACTATTACTACTACTGCTACTACTGTTGCTACTACTTGTACTATGGCTACTGCTATGACTCCTACAACTTCTACTACTACTACTACTACTACTACTACTACTACTACTACTATTACTATTACTACTACAACAACAACTACTACTATTACTACTACTACTACTACTTCTACTATTATTGCTGCCACTATTGCTACTGCTACTACTACTACTGCTACTGTTACTACTATTATTGTTGTTGTAGCTACTATTGCTATAGCTGCTATAATTACTACTACTATTGCTACTACTTCTACTGCTACAATAACTACTACTGCTACTACTACTGCAACTGTTGCTACTGCTACTATTACTACTATTATTAGCATAATTATTACTACTAGTACTACTACTACTATGACTCCAACGACTACTACTATTACTACTTTTATTACTACTACTACTATTTCTATTACTACTATTACTGCTACTACTACTTCTACTTCTACTACTACTATTACTAATACTACTACTACTACTACTGCTACTACTACTACTACAACAACTACTATTACTACTACTGCTTCTACTACAACTACTATTAATACTGCTACTGCTAGTATTCCTTCTACTTCTACTACTATGACTGCTACTACTACAACTTCTCCTATAAAAACAACTATAGTAGAAGTAGTAGTAGTTATTATAGTACTAGTAGCAAAAGTAGTTGTGGTAGCAGTAGTAGTAGCAGTAGCCATAGTAGCAGTACTAGTAGCAGCAGTAGTGGGAGTAGGTGTTGGAGTAGGAGTGGCAATATGAGTTGTAGTGGTAGTTGTAATACTAGTCAGAGTTGTAGTAATTGTAGTAGTCAGAGTAGGAGTTGTAGTAGTCGTAGGAGTAGGGGTACTAGTGGTAATAGGAGTAGTAGTAGTAGGAGTGGTCGTAATAGCTGTAGTTGGAGTAGTGCTAGTAGTAGTAGTAATAATAGTAGTAGAAGTAGAAATAGTAGTATTTGGAATAGTAGTAGGAGTAGGAGTAGGAGTTGGAGTAGTAGTTGCAGAACTAGTAGTAGTATTAGTAGTATTGGTCGTAGTAGTAGTGGCAGCAGTAGAAGTAGTAGTAATAATAGCAGTAGGAATAGTTATAGTAGCGGCAACTATAGTAGTTGTAGTAATAGTAATAGTAGTAGTCATAGTGGTTGTAGTAGTAGTAGCAGTAGTAGTAGTAATAGTAGTAGTAGTAGTAGTAATAATAGTAATAGTAGGAGTAGTAATAGTAGTAGAGGTAGTAGTCGTAGCAATAGTAGCAATAGTAGTGGTAGCAGGAGTTGTAGCAGTAGCAGTAGTAGTAGAAGTTGTAGTAGTAGTAGAAGTTGTAGTAGTAGTAATAATCGTATTAGTAGTAGTAGTTGAAGTAATAGGAGTAGTAGTAATTCTAGTAGCTGAAGTAACAGTAGGCATATTTTTGGGAGTACGAGTTCGAGTATGAGTAGTAGTTCTAGCAGATGTACAAGTAGGAGTAATAGCGATAGTAGTAGTACTTGTAGTAGTTGTAGCAGGAGGAGGAGCAGTTGTAGCAGTAGTTGTTGTCATATTAGTAATAGAAGTAGTTGTAAGAGTGGTAGTTGTAGCAGTAGTTATAGTAGTAGAAGTAGTAGTAGGACTTATAGTCAAAGTAGGAGTAAGAGTCGGAATAGTAGTTGTAGTTGTTGTGGTAGTAGTTGTAGCAGTAGAAGTAGTAGTAGGGGTCATAGTAGAAGTAGTAGTAGTAGAAGTATTAGTAGTAGTAGTAGTAGAAGAAGAAGAAGAAGAAGTAATAGGAGTGGTAGCAGTAGTAGTCACAGAAGTAGTAGTCGTAGTAATAGCATTAGTACTAGTAGTAGCAATACTAGTAGTAATAGTAGTAGCAGTGGTAATAGAAGTAGTAGCAGTAGTAGTAGTTATAGTAGTAGTAGCAACAGTTGAAGTAATAGTTGAAGTGTAGTAGGAGTAGGGGTTCGAGTAGGAGAATCTGTAGTAATTGTAGTAGTAGTAGTAGTAGTATTAATAGTAATAGTAGTAGTATTAGTAATAATAGTAGATGTAGGAGTAGTTGTGATAGTAGTAGCAATAGTAGTTGGTGTAGCAGCAGCAGCAGCAACAGTAGTAGTAGTAGTAGTAGTAGTAGTGGTAGTGGTAGTGGTAGTGGTAGTGGTAGTGGTAGTGGTAGTGGTAGTGGTGGTAGTAGTGGTACTAGTAGTATTAGTAGCAGTAGCAGCAGCAGCAGCAACAGCAGCAGCAGCAGCAGCAGTAGTAGTAGTAGTAGTAGTAGTAGTAGTAGTAGTAGTAGTAGTAGTAGTAGTAGTAGTAGTAGTAGTAGTAGTAGTAGTGGTAGTAGTAGTATTAGTAGCAGTAGTAGCAGCAGTAGTAATAGGAGTATAAGTAGCAGTAGGAGTTCTAGAAGTGGAAGTAGTAGCATTACTAATGGTAGTAGTTGTAGTGGTAGTAGTGGTAGTAGTAGCAGTAGTTATTGTAGTTATCATTATAGTAGTAGTATTACTAGCAATGGAAGTAGTAGTAGTAGTAGAGGAAGTAGTAGTCGTAGTGGTAGTAGTAGTGGTGGTGGTGGTAGTGGTAGTAGTGGTAGTAGTAGTAGTAGTAAGAGTATAGTCTAACAAGCAGCAGTAGTAGTAGTAGCGGTAGTTGCAGCAACTATAGTTGTAGTGGCATAGGTAATAGTAGCAACTGCAACAAAAGTAGTGGTGTTGTATTAGTATTAGTAGTCGCTGTAGTAGTAGTAGCAGCAGCAATAATAGTAGCAGTAGCAGTAGTTATTGTAGTTGTAGTTGTAACAATAGAATAAGTAGTAGTAATAGTAGCAGTAGTAGTAGTAGTAGAAGTCGTAGAAGTGGTAGCATTAGCAATAGTAGTAAGAGTGGTTGTAGTTGTTATAGTAGTAGCATTAGTAGTGCTAATAGTACTAGTAGTAGTAGCAGTACTAGTAGTAGAAGTAATTGTAGTAGCAACGAAGTAGTAGTAGCAGTAGCAGCAGCAGCAGTAGTAGCTGTAGTATTAGTTGTTGTAGTAGCAGTAGTAGTAGTAGTAGTACTTGTAGTAGTAGTTGCAGTAGTTGCAGTACTAGCAGTACTAGTAGTAGTAGCAATTATAGTAGCAGTATCAGTTGCAGCAGTTTGAGTAGAAGTAGTAGTAGTGATTGCAGTAGTATAAGTAGTGGTAGTAGTCGCAGTAGTAGCAGCAGGAGCAGTAGTTGTCGTGATTGCTGTAATAACAGCACCAGTAGTATTAGTAGTAGTAGTAGTAGTAGCAGTAGTAGTAGAAGTAGTAGTAGTAGTAGAGGTAGTAGTAATAGAAGTAGTAATAGTAGCAATAGGAGTAGTTGTAGCAGTAGTAGTAGTAGCAATAGTCGTAGTCTTCGGAGAAGGAATAGTTGTTATTTTGTGGGAAAAGTAGTAGTAGTAGTAGTAGTAGTATTGGTAGTAATAATATTAGTAGTATTAGTAGCAGCAGTACTAGCAACAGTAGTAATAGTAGTCATAGTAGTAGTGGGAATAGTAGTGTGAGTAGCAGTGCAAGTAGTCATAGTAGTAGTAGGAGTAGTAGTATGAGTAGCAGAACAAGTAGTTGTAGTAGCAGTAGAAGTATTAATAGGAGTACTAATAGGCGTAGGAGTAGTAGTAGAAGTAGTAGTAGTTGTTGTAGTAGTAGTAACAGTAGTAGTAGTAGTGGTAATAGCAATAGTAGTAGTATTAGTAGGGGTTGTCATAGCAGTAGAAGAAGTAGTAGTAGGAGTAGTATTAGTAGTGGTAGAAGTGGCAGTAGGAGTAGCAATGCCAGTAGTAGTAGTAGCAGTAGTAATAGAAGTAGCAGCAGTAGTAGTAGTAGCAATAGTAGTAGCACTAGTCATAGTAGTAATGGTATTTGTAGGAGTAGTAGAAGCAGTTGTAGTAGTAATAGTAGCAGTTGTAGTAGTAGTAGTTGTTGTTGTAGTAGTAGTAGTTGTAGTAGTAGTAATTGTAGTAGTTGTAGTGGTAATAGTAGTAACAATAGAAGTATTTGTAATAATAGTAGTTGCAATAGTAGTAATAATAGATGTAGTAGTAGTAATCGTAGTAGTAGTATTAGTAGTAGTAGATTAAGTGGTCGTAGTAGTAGTAGTATTAGTAGTAGTACTAGTAGTTGTAGTTGCCATAGTTGTAGTAGTAATAGTAGTAGTAGTATTTGTAGTAGTCATTTTAGTAGTAGTCGTAAGCAGCAGTAGCAGTAGTAGTTGTTGTAAATGCAGCAGTAGCAATAGTTGCAGTAGTAGTAGCAGTAGTTGCAGCAAGTATAGCTATAGTTGCACTTGTAGTAGCGGCAACAACAACCGAAGTAATAGTGATGTAGTAGTAGTAGTAGTCACTGAAGTTGTAAAAGCAGTGGTTGTGATAGTAGCAATTGCAGTGGTTGTTGTAGCAGTTGTAGTAGTAGTAGTAGTAGTAGTAGTAGTAGAAGTAGAAGTTGTTGTAGCAGCATTAGCATTAGTAGCAATATTAGACGTAGTAGTAGTTGTAGTAGTAGTATCAGCAGTAGTCATAGTAGTCGGAGAAGGAGTAGTTGTTGTCATTGTGGAAAAGTATTAGTAGCAGTAGTAGTAGTAGTGGTAGTAATAATAGTAGTAGTATTTGTAGTAGCAGAAGCAGTAACAGTAGTTGTAGTAGTAGTAGGAGTAGTTGTATGAGTAGCAGTACAAGTAGTAGTAGTAGCAGCAGTAGTAGGAGTAGTAATAGGAGTACGAGTAGTAGTAGAAGTAGTAGTAGAAGTAGTTGTAGTAGTAATAGTAATAGTAGTAGTGGTAGTAGTAATAGTAGTAATGTTAGTAGTGGCAGTAGTAGTAGCAGTAGTGGTAGTAGTCATAGTAGTAGTAGTTGTTGTTGTAGTAGGAGTGGTAGTAGGAGTAGCAGTACAACTAGTTGTAATAGCAGTAGTAATTCTAGTAGAAGTGGTAGTAGTAGAAGAAGCAGCAGCAGCAGTAGTAGTCATAGTAGTAATTATAATTGAGTAGGAGTAGTAGAAGAAGTAGCAGTAAGTTGTAGAAGTAGTAGAAGTAGTAGTAATAGTAGGAGTAACAATAGTAGTTGTAGTAGTTGTAGAGGTAGTAGTAGTAATAATAGAAGTATTAGTAATAATAGTTGTTACAGTAGTAATAGTAATAGTAGTAGTAGTAGTTGTAGTAGTAGTAGTAGCTATAGCAATAGCAGTAGTTGTAGTTGCAAGAGCAACAACAGTACCAGTAGTTGTAGTTGTAGCAGTAGTTGCAGCAAATGTTGTTATAGTAGCACTTGTAGTAGTGGCAATAGCAAACGTAGTAGTAGTAGTAGTCACTGCAGTAGTAATAGTAGTATCAATAATAGTAGTAGAAGCAGTAGTTGTTGTGGCGGTAGTTGTAGTAGTGGTAGAATTAGTAGTAGTAATTGTAGCATTAGTCAGAGCAATAGTAGTAGTAGCAGTAGTAGCAGCTACAGTAGTGGTAGTAGTTGTTGCTCTAGCAGCAGAATCAATAGTAGCTGTAGTAATAGTAGTTGTAGTAGTAGTCATTGTGGTAATTATAGTAGTAGTAGTAGTAGCAGTAGAAGTAGTCATAGTAGTGGTACCATTAGCTGTAGAAGTACAAGTAGTAGTTGCAGTAGTTGTAGCTGTTGTAGTAGTAGCAGTAGCAGCAGTAATAGTCACAATAGTAGTAGTAGTGCTAGTAGCAGAAATAATAGTGGTAGGAAAAGAAGCAGTAGTAGCAGTAGAAAATGTAGTAGCAGCAGCAGCATGAGTAGTAGTATTAGTAGTAGTAGTAGTTGGAATAGTAGTAGTAGTTACAAAAGTTGTGGCTATAGTAGTAGTAGTAGTAGTGGTGGTGGTAGCAATAGTAGCAATTATAGTAGTAGTAGAAGTTGTAGCAATATTAGCGACAGTAGTAGTTTGAGTAGAAGTATTAGTCGTTAAAGTAATAATAGTAGTACTATTAGCAGTAGTAGTATTAGCAATAGAAGCAACAGTAGTAGTAGGAGTAGTAGAAGTAGCAGCAGCAGCAGCAGCAGGAGTAGTAGTAGTAGTAGAAGTGGTAGAAGTAGTAGCAGTAGTAGCAGGAGGAGGAGGAGGAGGAGGAGGAGTAGTAGTAGTAGTAGATGTAGCTGTAGTAGCGGTAGCAGTAGTGGAGGTAGTTGTAGCAGTAGTAGCAATAGTAGCAGTAGTGGAGGTAGCAGTAGTAGTAGCAATATAAGTAGCTGTAGTAGTAGTAGTAAGAGCCACAGTCGTAGTTGTCATAGAAGGATTAGAGGTTGTTATTGTGGGAAAAGTCATAGTAGTAATAGTAGTTGGAGTAGTTGTAGTTGTAGTAATAGTAGAAGTCATAGTTTTAGTAGCAATAGTAGTAGTACCAGCAGTAGTAGTAGCAGTAGTAGTAATAGCAGTAGTAGCAGTAGTAGTAGTAGTAGTAGTAGAAGTAGTAGTAATAGTCATAGTAGTAGTCATAGCTATTGTATCTACAGTAGTAGTAGCAGTAGCAGCAATAGTAGAAGCAGTAGTACTAATAGTAGTTGTAGTGGAAGTATAGCAGCGGTACCAGTATTAGTAAAAGTGGTAGTTGTAGCAGAAATAGTAGTACCAATGGTAACAGTAGTAGTAGAAGCAGTAGTAGTTGGAGTGCCAGAAGTTGTAGGAGAAGTAGTAGTAGGAGGAGGGGGAGTAGCAACAATAGCAATTGTAGCAGTAGTCGTAGTAGTGGTCAGAGTAGTAGTAGTAGTAGTAGTAGTAGTAGTAGCTGTGGTAGTAGTTGCAGCAGTAGGAGTATGATAGTAGCATTAATAGCCCCAATAGAAGTAGCAGTAGTAGTAGCCGAAGTAGTAGTGGTAGAAGTAGTAGCAGCAACAGTAGTAGTAGCAGTAGTAGTAGTAGTAGTAGTAGTAATAGTAGTAGAAGTAGTAGTTGTACCCGTAATAGTAAAAGTTTTAGCAGCAATAGCTGTAGTAGTAGCATCAGCAGCAGCAGCAGCAGCAGTAGTAGTAGTAATAGTAATAGTAGAAGTAGTAGCTGTAGTACTAGTAGTAATAGAAGTAGTAGTAGTAATACCAAAAGTTGTAGTAGTAGTAGTAGGAGTGGCGCCATGTGTTGGAACCAAAGTAGCAGCAGTAGTAGCAGAAATAATAGAAGTGGTAGTAGTACTACTAGTAGCATTAGCAGTAGTAGTAGCAGTAGTAGTAATAGCAGAAGTTGGAGAACTAGTTATATTAGTAGTATAGTAGTAGTAGTTTCAGCTATAGTAGTAGTAGTAGTAGTAGTTTCAGCAGTAGTAGTAGTAGTCATAATAATAATAGTAGCAGTAGTAATAGTAGTAGTAGTGGTAACAGTAATAGAAGTAGTAGTAGGAGTAATAGGAGTAGTAGTAGTGGTTCTAGTAGCAACATTCATAGTTGTAGCAGTGGCACAAGTAGTAGTAGTGGGAGTAGTAGAAGTTATAGCCGCAACAGTTGTAGTAGTAGTAATAGAAGTAGTAGTTGTTGTTGGAGTAGCATTAGGTGCAACAACCGAAGTAGTAGCAGTAATAATAGATGTAGTAGTAGTAATTGGAGTAGTAGTAGTACTTGTAGCAATAGCAATAGTAGTAGCGGTAGTAGTAATAGCAAGATTGGTAATAGCTTTAGTAGTCGTAATAGTAGTAGTAAGTGCTTTAGTAGCAGTAATAGTAATAGTTGCAGCAATATTTGTAGTTGTACTTGTAGTAGTAGTAGTAGTAGTAGTAGTAGTAGTAGAAGTAGTATTACAAATAATAATATTAGTAGTAGTAATAGTTATAGTAGCAACTGTAGAAGTAGTGGTAGCAGCAACTGTAGTAGTTGTAGTAGTAGTAATAATAGTAGCAGTAGTAAATGAAGTAATAGTAGTAGTAGTAGAAGTAGTAGTATTAGTAGTAGTAGTTGTAGTAGTAGTAGTAGTACTAGTAGCTACAACAGTAGTGGTTATTGCAGCCGCAATAGTTATAGTAGCTGTAGTAGTAGTTGTTGTGGTAGTAGTAGCAGAAGTAGCAGTAGTAGTAGTAATAGTAGCAGTAGCAGTAGTGATAGTTGTAAGAGTAACAACAGCAGAAGTTGCTGTAGTCACAACAACTGTGGTTGTAGTGTCACTAGTGGTAGCGGGAATAGCAGCAGAAGTAGTAGTGTTGTAGTAGCAGCAGTAGTTGCTGTAGTAGTAGTAGTAATAGCTGAAGTAGAAGTAGGAGTAACAATTGTAGTTGTAGTAGTAGTAGTAGCAACAGCTGTAGTAGTGCTTGCAGTAGTAGTAGTAGTAATAATAATAGTAGTAGTACAAGCACTAGTAGCAATCATAGTAGTCATAGCAACAAAATTAGACGTAGCAGCAGTTGTAGTCGTTGTAGCAGTAGCAGTAGTAGTAGTAATAGCAGTACCAGTACTAAGCAATCATAGTAGTCATAGCAACAAAATTAGACGTAGCAGCAGTTGTAGTCGTTGTAGCAGTAGCAGTAGTAGTAGTAATAGCAGTACCAGTACTAGCAGTAGAAGCAGTAGTTGCAGTAGCAGTAGTAGTCGCAACGGAAGAAGTAGTAGTAGTATTAGTAGGAGTAGTATTAGATGGACTAGTAGTAGAAGCTGCAGTAGTAGAAGTAGTTGCTGTAGTAGAAGCTGTAGCAGTAGTAGCGGTAGTAGTAGTTATAGCAGTTATAGCAGTAGGAGCAGCAGCAACAGTATGAGTAGAAGTAGTACTAGTTAAAGTAGTAGTAGTAGTACTTGTATTATTTGTAGTAGTATTACAAGAAGAAGTAGTAGTAGAAGTAGTCGTAGTAGTAGTCATCGTAGTAGTAGTAGTAGTAATAGTAGTAGCGGTAGTAGTAGATGTAGTAGTAGCTGTTGTTATAGTAGTACAATTAGCAGAAGTTGTAGTAGGAATAGTAGTCGTAGTAGCATTAGTGGTAGTAGTAGAGGTATAAGTAGCAATAGTAGTAGTTGTAGTAATAGAAATAGTTGTAGCAGCAGTGGTAGTAATAGCAGTCATAGTAGTAGTAGTAGTAATAGCAGTCATAGTAGAAGTAGTAGTAGTCATTATAGTAGTAGTAGCAGGCGTATAGTTTTAGTAGCAGTAGTAGTAGTAGTAGTAGTAATTGTAGTAGTATTAGTATTAGTCGTTGGAATAGGAGTAGTAGTTGTTGAAGTAGTTGCAACAGTACTAGTAGCGACAGCAGCAGGAGTAGTAGTTTCTATAGTAGAAGTATTAGCCGAAGTAGTGGTAGTAGTAGTAGTAGTAATAGTAGCAGTTGTAACAGTAGTTGTAGAAATAATAGTAGCAATAGTAGTAGTAATAGTAGTAATAGGAGTAGCAGTAGTAGTAGTAGTAGTCATAAAAGTATAACTTGTAGTGGAAGTATTAGGAATAGTAGCAGAAGTCGTAGTAGGTGTAGTAGTAGTAACAGTAATAGCAGTAGCAGTAGTAGTAACAAAAATAGTGGGAGTAGTAGCTCTAATAGTAGTAGTAGTAGCTATAGTAATAGTAGTTGTTGTTGTTGTAGTAGTAGTGGTAGTAATAATAGTATTAGCAATAATAGTTATAGTAGTAGGAGTAGCAGTAGCAGTAGCAGCAGAGTAGTAGTACAAGTAGTAGTAATAGAAGTAGTAGTAGTACTAGTAGTAGTAGTTGTTGTTGTTGTAGTAGTAGTTGTTGTTGTTGTAGTAGTTGTAGTAGTTGTAGTAGTAGTAGCAGCTGTAGCAATAGTGCTGGTTGTAGTAGTTGTTGTTGTTACTGTGGTAGTAGTAGCAGCAACAGTAGTAGCAGTAGTGGTAGTAGCAAAAACAATAGTAGTAGAAGCAACAGCAGCAATAGTAGCAGTAGTAGTAATAGTATTACTAGTAGTAGTGGTAGTAGTTATATTAGTTGTAGTAGTGGTAGTAGTAGTAGTAGTATTTGTTGTTGTTTTAGTAGTAGTAGTAAGAGCAGCAGTTCTTATAGGAGCAGTAGCAGTAGTAATAGTAATAGTAGTGGTGGTAGTAGTAGTATTTGTAATAGTAGTAGTAGTAATAGAAGTAGTAGTTGAAATAGTACAGTAGCAGTAGTGGCAGTAGTTGTTGTAGTAGTAGTGGTAGTAGTAGTAGTTGTTGGTATAGTAGTACTAGTAGTAGTGGTGGTGAAGTAGTAGTAGTTGTTGTAATAATAATAGCCGCAGTCATAGAACTGGTAGCTGTAGTATCTATAGTAGCAAAAGAAGTAGCAGAAGTAGTAGTAGTAGCTATCATAATTGTAGTTGCAGAAGTACTAGAAGTAGTAGTAGCAGTAGTAATTGTAATACTAGTAGTAGCAGCAATAGTATTAATAGGAGTAGCAGTAGTAGCAAAAGTAGTAGTATCAGTAGTAGCAGTAGTAGTAGTACTAGTAGTTGTAGTGGCAGTAGTAGTAGCAGTAGCAATAGAAGTAGCAGTAATAGTAGCGGGAGTAGTAACGGTAGCAATTATAGTAGCAGTAGTAGCTATGGTAGTTGCAGTAGTAGCAGAAATAGTTGAAGCAATAGAAGTAGTAGTAGTAGGAGTTGCAATTGAAGCAGTAATACAAGTAGCTATACTAAGATTGGTAGTTGTAGCAGTTGGAGTTGTGGTAGTAGTAGTGGTAGTTGTGGTACTAGTAGTATTTGTCATAGTAGTAGCAACAGAGGCAATAGTAGTAGAAGAAGTAGTAGCAGTAGTACTAGTTATAGTTGAAGCAGAAGTAGGTATAGTAGCAGTTGCAGTAATAGTAGCAGTAGAAGTAGTAGGAGAAGTAGTATTAATAACTGCAGTAGTAACAACAGCGGCAGTAGTGGTAGTGCTAGTTCTAGTTATATTATTAGAAGTAGTGGTAGCATCAGCAAGAGTAGTAGTAGTGGTGGTATTAGTAGCTACAGGAGCAATAGTAGTAGTAGTGGTGGTGGCAGCAGTTGTAGTAGCAGCAGCAGTAGCAGTAATAGTTGTAGCAATCGGAGTAGTAGTAGTAGTAGAAGTAGTAGAAATAGTCACAATAGCAGTAGCAGCAAGAACAGTAGTTGTAGTTGCATTAGTAGTAGTAGTAGCAATAGCTGTAGTAGTAGTGGTAGTAGTACTACTAGTAGCAGTAGTGGTTGTAGTAGGAGTAGAAGTCGTAGTAGTAGTAGCAGTCTCAGAAGTAGTAGTAGTTGTTGTTGTTATAACAGTAGTAGTAATAGTAGTAGTAGTAGTGGTAGTAGTGGGAGTAGTAGTACGAATACATACAGGAGAAGGAATACTAGTTGGCATAGTAGTACTAGCAGTAGTAGTAGTAGGCGATGTAATAGTAGTAGTTGTTGTAGTAGGAGTAGCAGTAGCGGTAGTAGAGGTCATAGTAGTAGTAGTTGTTGTTGTAGTAGTAGTTGTTGTTGTAGTAGTAGTAGCAATAATAATAGTATCCACAATCATAGCAATATTCGCAATAGTTGTAGTGGTAGTAGTAGTAGCAATAGTAGCAATAGCAAAAGTAGTAGTTCTTTAGTAGTAATAATAGTAATAGTAGTAGTACTACTAGTAGTAGTAGTAATAGTAGCAGTAGTCGTAGTAATAGTAGCAAAAGTACTAATTGGAGTAGTAATAGTAGTAGTAATAGCAGTAGTAGCCGCAATAGTATTAGCGGTAGCAGCAACAGCAGTAGCACTAGTAGTAGAAGTAGCAGTAGTAGGAGTAATAGAAGTAGCAATAGTTATAGTAGCAGTAGTAGTAGTAGCAGTAGTGGTAGTGGTAATAGTAGTAGTAGGAGTAGCAATAGAAGTAGTAGCAGAAGTCGTAGTAGTAGTATAGTCGTAGTAGTAGTTCTTTTGGTAGTAGTAGTAGAACGAGTTGAAGTAGTAGCAATAGTAGTAGTAAGACTATAAGTAGTGGCAGTAGTAGTAGTAGCAGCAAAACACAAGTAGGAGTAATATTAGTAGTAGTGATAGTAGTAGCTCTAATAGTAGTAATAGGAGAAGGAGTTGTAGTTGTTGGAGTAGTGGTAGCAGCAGCAGTAGTTCTTGTAGTAGTAGTAATAGTTGTAGGAGTAGTGGTAGTGGTAGTGGTAGTAGTAGTAGTAGGAATAGTAGTAGAAGTAGTAGTAGTACTAGTAATAAGAGCAGCAGTTGTGGCAGTAGGAGTAGGAGCTAGAATGGTAGTAGAATTAGTAGTAGTAGTAGTAAGAATAGTAGTAGCCATAGTAGTAGTAGGAGTAGTAGTAGCAGTAGAAAGAATAATATTAGTGGTAATAGTAGTATTTGTTGTAGCAGCAGTAGTAGTATGAGTAGTAGCAGTCGAAGTAGTAGTAGCAGTAGTAGAAGTAGTAGTAGTCATTGTAAAAGTAGTAGTAACAGCCACGATAGTAATAGATGTTATAATAGTCAAAGTAGTAGTTGTAATAGCAGCAGCATCAGCAGTAGTAATAGAAGTGTTAGGAGTAGTAGTGGTACCTACATTAGTAGTATTAATAGTAGTAATAGTAGTAGTAGTAGTAGTGGTAGTGGGAATAATATTAGTATTAGTATTAGTAGTAGTGGTAGTAGTAATAGTATTATTATTATTATTAGTAGTAGTAGTAGTAATAGGAGAAGTAGTAATAGCAAGAGAAGTACTCGTAGTAGTAAATGTAGTAGCAGCAACAATAGCTATAATAGTAACAGCAGTATTTGTAGTACTAGCAGTATTAGAAGTATCAGTAGTTGCGATAGCAGTAATAGTAGTAGTACTAGTAATGGTAGTAGTATTAGAAGCAGTAGTAGTAGTGGTTGTAGTAGTCGCAGTTGTAGCAGTAGTAGAAGAAGCAGTAGTAGTAGTACTAGTAGGAGTAGCAGTAGTTGTAGCAGTAGTAGCAGTAACAACAACAATAGTAGGAGGAGATGGAGCAGTAGTATTAGTTGTTGTAGGAGACGCAGTAGTAGTAGTAGTAATATTTGTAATAGTATCACTAGTATTAGCAATTGTAGTAGTAGTAGAATTAGTAGTCGTAGCCGTAGTAGTTGCAATAGCTATATAAGCAGTAGTAGCAGTAGTGGTAGTAATAATAGTAGTAGAAGTAGCAATAGTAGCAGTAGTCGCAGTTGTAGAAGTAATAGTAGTGGCAGTAGCGATAGTCGCAATTGTTGCAGTAGTAGTAATAGCAATAGAAGCAGTAGCCGTGGAAGTAGTAGCAGTAGTAGCAGTAACAGTGGAATTAGTAGTAGCAGTAGCCGTAATAGTTTCAATAATAGTAGTAGAAGAAGTAGTAGTGCTTTTAATAGCAGCAACAACAACAGCAGCAGCAGTAGTAGTAGCAGCAGTAGTAGGAGCAGCAGAATTACTACTACTCCTATTCCTATTTGTGCTACTACTACTATTATTACACCTACTGCTACTACCACTTCTCCTACTCCTACTACTACTACCACTTTTACTGCTATTGCTACGATTATTACTACTTCTACACCTACTCCTACTCTTGCTACTACTACTACTACTACTCCTGTTCCAACTACTGCTACTCCTAATCCTGCCGTTGTTGCAGCTGCTGCTACAACTTCTACTACTACTGTTGCTACTTCAATTGCTACTCCTACTACTACTACTACCACTACTACTTCCAGAAGTCAAAGTACTACTAGTCTTATTACTACTGCCACTACTACTACTTCTACTACTACTGCTGCTACTACTACTACTCGACTGCTTCTACTACTACTTCTACTACTAACCCTAACACAATTATAATACTTGAACGACTACTGCTACTGCTACTGCTACAAATACAACTCCTATTACTAGTATTAGTACTATTACTATTGCTACTACTGCTATTACCATCACTACTAGTACTACTACTCTTACTCCTCCTCCTCCTCCTCCTACTACTACTCCTACAACTATTACTCCTGCTACTACTGCTACTACAACTGCTGCTACTATTTTTACAACTACTACTACAACAACAACAACTACTACTATTAATACTACTATTACTACAACTACAACTATTCCTCCTACTGCTACTGCTACTACTACTACAACTACTACACCTACTAGTACTCTTACTACTACTACATTTACTACTTCTACGACTACAACTCCTTCGCCTACTGCTACTACTACTACTACTACTACTACTAATATTACAAACCACTACTACTACTACTATTACTACAAAAACAACAACTGTTGCTGCTACTACTAGTACTTCGACTACTACTCCTTCTACTATTGCTACTACTACAACAACTACTACTACTAATACTATTACTACTACGACAACAATTCCTACTCCGACTCCTACCACTACTACTACTTCGACTACTACTGCTCCTCCTCCTCCTCTTCCTACTACTACTACTACTATTTCTCCTACTACCGCTACTACTATGACTACTACTGCTACCACTACTGCTATAACTACTAAACCTACTACTACTACTTCTCCAACAACTACTCCTACTACTACTACTACTACCACTACTTCTATTACTACTATTGCTGCTGGTACTACTACGTTGACTACTAGTACTGCTATTACTACTATTACTGCTACTACTCCTCCTCCTCCTACTACTACTACAACAACAACAACTACTGCTACTGCTACTACTGCTCCTACTACTGCAATTGCTACCACCACTGCTGCTACTACTCCTATTACTACTACTATTACTACTACTATTACTACAACTACAATAACTAGTATGACTACTACTCCAACTACTACTACTACTACTCCTACTCCAACTCCAACTGCTACTATGACTCCTACCACACCTACAAGTACCACTACTCCTAATACTACTAATACTATACCTACAACTACTTCTACTACCACTACTGCTACTACTACTCTACTACTACTACTACTAATACTACTACTGTTACTGCAACCACTACTACAACAACATCTACTACTACTCCTACTCGTACTACTACTCCAGCTACTACTACTACTGCCGCTACTCCTAGCATTGCTACTACTTATCCTACTCCATCTTCTGCTACTGCTACTACTGCTACTATTACAACAACTACTACTTCTACGACTACTCTTACCCCAACTTCTCCTACTATTACTGATGTTGCAACTATCACTACAACAACAACTACTACTACTATTACATCTACTCCTCCTACTACTACATCTACTACTGCTACTACTACAACAAAAATTACAAGTGTTGTTGTTGCTACTGCTACTAATACAACAACCACTACTAGTACTACTACTACTTCTTCTATTATTAAAACTACTACTCCTACTCCTACTCCAACTCCAACTGCTACTTTTACTCCTACTACTACTACTAGTACCACTACTCAAACTACTACTACCCCTACTACTACTACTACTAATGCCATAACTACCCCTGCTACTACTACAACAACAACAACAACAGCTACTACTAATACTACAACTACTACTAATACTACTACTATTACTATTACTATTATAAATACTAATGCTTCTACCATTATTATTACTACGACTACTACTACTACTACTACTACACTGCAAGTACTAATGCTACTGCTATTCCTACTACTACTGCTACTACTCCTACTTCAACTCCTACTATAACTATAACTAGTACTACTTGTAGTACTACTACAACTACTACTACTACTACCTCTTCCACTACTACTGCTGCTGCAGTAGCTGCTACTACTACTACTACGACCACCACCACCACCACCACCACTACTACTACGCCTACTACTACAACTACTTCTGCTACTACAACCACTAGTTATATTACTCCTACTATTGTTGCCACTACTCCTATTCCTACTCCTACTATTGCAACTACTACTACGACTCCTCCTACTCCTACTCTACTGCTGCTACTACTACTACTCCTCCTCCTCCTCCTCCTCTACTAGTGCAGTAGCTACTACTAGTACTCCTACAACTACTACTATTGCTACTACTAGTGCTACTACTACTACTAATACTACAACTTCAACTACTACTACTGCCACTACTACTACTAAAACTACTACCACTACTATATCTACTACTACTACTATGGCAGCTGCAACTGTTGCTACTACTACAACTACCACTACTACTACTACTACTACTACCACCACCACTACTACTACTACTACCACCACTACTACTACTACTATTACTACCACCACCACCACCACCACCACTACTACTCCTACTCCTACTACTGCTCCTACTCAAACTCCAACTCCTACTGCTACAACTATCGCTACTAAAACTACTACTACTCCAACTACTGTTGCTCCTAATCCTAATTATAGAAATACTACTCCAACTCCTACTACTGCTACTACTATTGCTGCTACTACTGCTACTGCTGGTGCTACTATTGTTGCAGCTGCTACTATTACTACTACCAGTACTTCTCCCACTACTGTTACTCCAACTACAACTCTTGCTACTGCTACTACTACTCCTACTCCTACAAGTCCTACTACTACTACTACTCATTCTACTACTACTACTACTACAACGACAACAACAACCACTATTATTACTACTACTACTCCTACTACTAGTCCTACTACTACTACAACAACAACTACTGCTACTTCAATTACTACCACTACTCCTATTACTACTACTATAGCTACTAATCCTATTACTACTACTACTACAACAACAACTACCGCTACTTCAATTACTACTACTGCTGCTATTACTACTACTGCTATTACTACTACTACTGCTACTACTACTGCTACTATAATTACTAGTACCACTCATAATATTACTTCTACTTCTACTTTTTTTGCTACAAATACTACTACTACGACTACGAATGCCACTACTAATACTACAACAATTACTACTGCTACAGCAGCTACGGCTACTACTACTACTAACTCTATTGCTGGTATTGCTAGTACCCTAAGTTCTCCTACCACAACTATTGCTTCTCCTACTGCAACTACTCTTATTATTGCTACTACTACTACTACTACAGCCATGGCTACTACTGTTGCTGCTATTACTTCGACTACTACTACTACTACTTCTACTTTTACTATAGCTATTGCTACCTCTACTATTTTCCCTCGTACTCTTACTACTACTACTACTGCTACTACTACTACTACCACTACAACTCTGACTACTTCTACTACTACTAATACTACAACAACAACAACTACTACTCTTGCTACTATTGCATTTACAACAACAACTACTACTACAACTACTACTCCTACCACTACTACTACCAACTAATGCTACGACTGCTATAGCAACTACTGCCAGTCCTATTACTACTGCTACAACTACTAATCTGATTACTACCACTACGACTACTACTACTGCAACAACTACTACTTCTACTTCTTGTACAATTGCTGCTGCTACTACTCCTACAATAGCTACTACTACTATTGCTACTACTACTACTACTATTCCTGCTCCTAATCCCACTACTACTACTTCTACTCCTACTACTACTACTGCCATTACTACAACTACTACTTCAACTCCCATTACCACTACAACTCCTACTACCACTACTTCCCATAATCCAACAACTACCACTCAAGTAACTACTACTACTACTACTACTACTACTACTACTACTCCTACTCCTCCTCCTCCTCCTACTACTACTAGTGCCACCACTTCAACAACTACTAATCCTACTACTAGTCCCACTCCTAATCCTACTAGTACTACTACTACAAGTTCTCTGACTAGTACTACTACTACTAATACTGCTATTACAACTATGTCTACTATGCCTACTGCTATTGCTACTCCTACTACTAATAATACTGCGACTACTACTAAACCAAATACTCCAACTACAACAGCTACTACTACTACTATCACTACTACAACTATTGTAACTACTACTACAACTCCTACTACTACTACTACTCCTAACCCTCCAACTACTATTACTACTACTGCTGCTGCTTCTGTTACGACAACTATCGTTACTGCTCCTACTACTACTACTACTACTACTACTACTACTACTTCTACTACGATTGCTACTACTACTACTGCTATTGCTACTACAACTACTACTCCTTCTACTACTACTTTACTACTACTACTACTAATGCTCCTACTACTCCTCCAACTCATGCTCCTACTATCGCTCCTACTACTACTATTATTACAACAACTACCGCTACTACTAATACTATTACAAATGGAACTAATATTACTACTACAATTACTACTACCACTACTTCTACTACTGCAACTGCTACTACAACTACAACTACTACTACCACTACTACTACAACTGCTGCTGCTGCTGCTGTCGCTACGGCTACTACTACTACTACCACAACTACTTCAACCACAACTCCTACTCCTTCTACTGCTACTACTACTCCTTCTACTACAACAACAATAACAACAACTACTACTACTGCTTCAACTATTTCCACTGAAACTCCTCCTACTACTACTACTACCATAAATACTATTGTTACTTCTTATGCTACTACTATTACAACTACTACTCCTATTACTACTACTACTACCACCACCATGACTACTAATACTACTACTACTACCACCACAAGTACTACTACCACTAATACTATTACTTCGAGTGCTACTACAACTACTACTACTACTACTAGTACTACTACTACTCCAACTATTTTTATGGTTGTTTAGGCAGCTGCTGCTGCAACTGCTATTGCTGTGGCTATAGCAACTACTACTATATAGTTGCTACTACTACTACTACTACTACTGTTACAACCACTACTCCTACTACTTCTCTTACTACTACTAGTACTACTACTACTATTATCACTATTTCTGCCACTACTACTACAACTACTACTACTAACACTTTAACAACACCTATTACTCTGACTACTACTATATCTACTATTACTACTACTACCACTACAACGCCTACTATTACTACTGTTACTACTACTACTCCTACTACTACAGCTACCACTACTAACACTATTACTATTACTACTGCTACTACTATTGCTACTACTATAGTTACTGCTGCTACGACTGCTACTCTTACACTACTACTACTCCTACTACTATTACAACAACAACACCAACTACTACTATTATTACTACTACTGCTACTCCTACTATTACTCCTACTCCTACGCCTACTCCAATTAACTACTACCTCTACTACTGCTGCAACTATTACTACTACTACTCCTATTACTACTCTTACTACTACTACTAGTACTACTACTCTTACTAATAATACTCTTACTACTCTTACTACTATTGCTACCACTACTAGTACTCTTACTACTACTACTACTACTATTACTACTCTTACTGCTACACCTACTCCTATTCCTATTGCTATTACTACTATTACAAGTACGACCACTACTATTACTATTGCTACTAATACTACTAGTACTACTACTATTGCTACTGCTGCTCTTACAAGTATTACTATAATTTCTACTACTGCTTCTGCTACTACTGTTGCTGCTACTACTACTACTACTACTTCTGCTACTACTACTACTGCTGCTGCTGCTGCTACTCTTACGACTATAATTACTATTGCTACCACTACTGCTACCACTACAAGTACGAGTACTACTAGTACTACTACTACTACAGTGACTACTACTACTACTATTGTTGCTACTACTGCTGCTTCTACTACTACTACTACTACTATCACTACTATTACTCCTACTACTATAGCTACTCCTACTGCTACTACTACTACTACTACTCTATTATTACTACTACTACTACTGCTAAAATAATAAATCCTACGACTACTACTACTATTTCTAGTAATACTACGACTATGACGTAGGAACAAGCGTGGTAGACGAGGAAAACACCATTGCCTCTGTTAAGAACTCCTTGAATCCAAAAGGAAGAGAGAAAATTCACTAAAGTAGAACTTTATTGAGAATAAAAGTTGTTGCCCTATCCATAGGGCTGAAGCCCTATTTATACAAATACCAGAAGTCTAATTTGAGTAATTTTTTGGCTTCCCAAGTCCTAAACTAAATACAACTCAGCTTGAACCCATTAATTGGGTTGGTAGAAGTTCTAAATAAGTTAACCTATGAAAATAAAATCCTAAATAAGGATTCGTCCTGCCCAAGTCCTAAACTGAATAGCATTCAGCCCAAAATTAATCTTGGGTTGGTGGAATTCGAGAATAAGACCTAAGACATCATAATGAAGAGAATTTCAATATAGAGAGGTACTAAGTAAGGTAAATCCTAAGTTTAATTAAAAGAGTGAATCAAATCATTTGTCATGGCCCCTTGACTTCTGAATTAGCTTCTTTTGATATTTCTGAACTTCCTTTGAGCATCCTACATCAGACTACTACCACTACTATTACTACTCCTAATGCTACTGCTACTACTCCTACAGCTACTCAAACTGCTACTACGACTACTACTGCACTACTACAACTTCTACTACTACTGCAACTGCTACTCTCACTCCTATTGCTACTACTACTACTACTACTGCTGATGCTTCTACTAATATTGCAACACTTAAAACTATGATAATAATAACTAATACTACTACACTCCTCCACCTACTACTATAACTACAACTGCTACTAATACTACTGCCACTACTTCTACTACTGCTACTACTAGTACAACAACAACAACTACTAATACTACTACAAATATTACTACTACTATAACTATTACTACGACAATGGCTATTACAGTTTCTACTACTTCTGCTGCAACTACTCTTATTACTATTATTACTACTATTACTACTACAACTACTACTACTACCGCTACTACTAAAACTACTAAAATGTCTCCTACTACTAGTACCACTACTCCTGCTACAACTACTACTACTACAACAACACCTACTACTACTACTGCTTCGACTATTTCTACTACTACTACTACAACAACAGCTACTACTACTACTACTACCACTAGTACTACTACTACTGTTGATGTTATAGCAACAACTATTACTATAGCTACTACACCTCATACTACTACCACAACTACTACTGCTGCTGCTACAACTACTACCATGACTACTACTACTATTGCTACTACTACTACTGCTACAGCTACTACAACTACTATAACAACTACTTCTACTGCTACAACTATTACGTCTACTACTACCTCTACTACTACTACTACTATTACTATTACTTCACTTCTTCTACAACTACTACTACTAATACCACTACTTCTCCTACAACTACAACTATTACTACAAATAATAATACTACTGCTACTACTACAACTACTAGAACTTCGCCTACTACTACCACTACTACTCTTGCTACTACTACTACTACTACTACTATTGCCACTACTAACTACTTTCAAGTACTACTACTACTACTACTATTGCCACTACTACTAGTTTAGCTACTGCTACTACTACTCTTGCTACTACTTCTACTACTACGACTACTAGGACTACTATGACTACTCCAATGGCTACTTCTACTACTCCTATTGCTACTACTACTATAGCTACTACTTCTACTACCACTACAACTACTGCTGCTACTACTACTACTACCACTACTACTACTATTGTCACTGTTGTTACAGCAACAACAACTATAACTACTACTACTACTACTTATGCTACTACTGCAACTACTACTTCTACTACTACCACTACTACTGTTGCTGCTACTACTGTTACTATACTATTACTACTACTACTACTACTACTACTATGCCTACACCAACTGCTACTCCTATGACAACAACAACAACTACTACTTTGACTATAACTACAACATCAACTACCACTACTACAACAACTACTACTACTTCAACTACTAATACCACAACAACTACTTAAATTACTGCTACTGCTACTACTTCTACCACTACAATAGTAGCAGCAGCAGCAACAGTAGTAGTATTAGTAGTAGTAGTAGTAGTAGTAGTAGTAGTAGTAGCAGCAATCATACTTGTTGTAGCATTAGTAGTAGTACAGCAGCAGCAGCAGCAATAGTTATTATTGTTGTAGTAGCTAAGTAGCAATAGGAGTTATAGTAGAAGTAGTAGCTATAGTAGTAGTAGTAATAGTATTAGTTGAAGGAGTCATAGTAGTACTAGCAGTAGTAAATGTAATAGTAGTGAAGCAGTAATAGTCACAGCAATAGTAGCAGCTACAGTAGTAGTAGTATTACTATCAGTGGTAGTAGTAGTAGGAGTACTAGTAGTAGCAGCAGCTGTAACAAAAGTAGCAGCAGTAGCAATAGTAGTAGTAGTAGTGGTAGCAATAGTAGTAATAGCAGCAGCAATAGGAGTAGCAGTAGTTATAGTCATAGTAGTAGTAGTTGTTGTTGTTGTTGTTGTAGTACTAGTAATGGGAGTAGTAGTAGCAGCAGCAAAAATAGGAGTTATAGTACTAGTAGCAGTTATAGTAGTAGTAGTAGTCGTCGTTGTTGTTTTAGTAGTAGTAGTAGTTAATGTAGTAGTAGGAGGAGTAGTAGTAGTAGTTGTTCTTGCAGTTGTAGTAGTAGTAGTAGTAATTATTGTAGTAGTAAAAGTATTAGTAGCAGCAGTAGCAGTAGGAGTATTAGTAGCAATAGGAGTTCTAGAAGTGGAAGTAGTAGTAGTAGTAATAGTAGTAGTTGTCATGGTAGTAGTCATAGTAGTAGTAGTCACAATAGTAGTAGCAGGAGTAGTAGTAATTATAGTAGTTGTGGTAGTAGGGGTAGTAGAAGTAGTAGTAGTTGTTGTTGTAGTGGTAATAGTTTCATCGCAGTAGTTGTAGTAGGAGTGGATGTTGTAGTTGGAATGGTAGTAAAAGAAGTAGTAGTAGTAGTAGCAGCAGTAGTACTAGTAGTAGTAGTAGTACTACTAGTAGTCATCGTAGTAATAGTAGTAGCAAAAGTAGCGAAAGTAGTAGCTATAGTAGCAGCAGTAGCAGCAATAGTAGTTGGAGGAGGAGGACGAGCGATACTAGTAGGTGTAGGAGTCAGATTAGTAGTTGTAGGTGTAGTAGTTATAGGATTATTAGTCATAGTAGTCGAATTAGAAGTCGCATTAGGACTTGGTGGAAGTGTAGTGGTAGTAGTAGAAGTTGTTATATAAGTTGTAGTAGGAGTAGTTATAATAGTTGTAGCAGAAGTAGGTGTAGGAGTAGTAGTATTAGTAGTAGTAATAGTAGTACTAATAGTAGTTCTAGTAGTTGTAATAAAAGTAGTAGTAATAGTAGTAGTAGTAATAGTAGTAGCATTATTAGTAGTAGTAGCAATAGCTATAGCAGAAGCAACAGCAACAATAATAGTTGTAGTAGCTACAACACTAGTAGTAGTGGTGGTGGTGGTGGTAGTAGTAGTAGTGCTAGTAGCAGTCAAAGAGCACTAGCAGTAGTAGGAGTTAGAGTAGTAGTTATAGAAGCAAGATCTAGAGTAGGAGTAGAAGTAGTAGTAGTTGTAGTAATAGGAGTAGTAATAGTTGCGGTGGTAATAGTAGTAGTTGTAATTCTACTAGTAAGAGTAGTAATAGTAGTAGTAGTAGTAGTAGCAGAAGTAGTAGTAGTAGTAGTAGCAGAAGTAGTAGTAGCAGTAGTAATAGTAGTGGTAGTAGTTATACAAGTAATAGTAGTAGTAGTAGCAGAAATAGTAGTAGTAGTTATTGTAGCATTCATAGTAGTAGTAGTAGGAGTTGGAGTAGGAGTAGTAGTATGAGTTAGAGTAGTAGTAGTGGTAGGAGGAGGAGGAGTAGTAGTAGTGCTACGAATATAAGTATGTGTGGTACTAGGAGTGGTAGTTGTAGGAGAAGTACCAGTTGTAGTAGTCGAAGTAGGCAAAGTAGCAGTTGTAGTAATAGTAATAGTAGTCGTAATAGTAGTAGTGGTAGTAGTAATAGTAGTAGCTATTATTGTAGTAGGAGTAGCAATCGCAGTAATAGTAGTAGTAGTAGCACTAGTAGTAGCAGTAGTATCAGTAGTAGAATCAGTGTTAGTAATAGCCATTGTTGTAGAGGTATTAGTAGTGCTAATAGTTGCTATGGTGGCTATAGTAGAAGTTGTAAAAGTAGTGGTAGTACTTGTAGCAATAGTAGAAGTAGTGGTAGTAATAGTAGTAGCAGTAGCAGCAATAGTAGTAGTAGCCATAGTAGCCGTAATAATAGTAGCAGCAGTAGTTGTTGTTGTAATAGTCGTGAAAGTAGTAGAAGTTGTACTAGTAGTAGTAATAATAGAAGTAGTGGTAGCAATAGTAGTAGCAGTAGCAGTAGGAGCAATAGTAGTTGTAGCAGTAGAAGTAGTAGTAGTAGTAATCGTAGATGCAGTTGTAGTAGTAGTAGTAGTAGCAGCCATAGTTGTGGTAATAGTAGTAGCTGTTGCAGTAGTCACCGCAGTAGTAGTTGTACGTGTGGTATAAGTAGTTGTTGTAGTAATAGTAATAGTAGCAGTAAAAGTCATAGTAGTTGTAGTAATAGTAGGAGGAGGAGGGGTCAAAGTAGCAACAGCAACAATAGTAGTACTAGTAGTAGTTATTGTAGTAGTAGCAGCTATAGTCATAGTATTGGAAGTAGTAGTAGTAGCGATAGTAGCAGCAGTAGTAGCAATAGTAGTAGCAATAGTAGCAATTGCAGAAGTAGTAGTTGTAGTAGTAGTATAAGTAGTAGTAGAAGTAGTACCAGTAGTAGTTACAGAAGTAGTTGCAAAAGTAGTAGGAGAAGTGCTAGAAGTAGTAGCAGTAGCTGCAATAGTAGTTGTAGTAGAAATAGTAGTAATAGTAGTAGTAATAGCTTTCATAGTGGTAGTAGTAGTTGCAGTAGTAGTAGTAGTAGTAGTAGTAGTAGTAGTAGTAGTAGTTTTAGAAGTACTAGTAGTAGCAGCAATAGCAGAAGCAGTAGTAGTAGCAGTTGTAGCAGTAGTAGCAATAGTACCAGTAGTAGTAGTAATTGTACGAGCAGTAATAGAAGTCACAACAATAGTAGTAATAGTAGTAGTTGTATTAGTAGTAGAACTAGTAGTCCTAGTAGTAGAAGCAGAAGTGGTAGTGGTAGTAGTAGTAGTTGTACTAATATAAGTAATAGTAGTAGTGCCAGTTGCAGTAGTAGTATAAGCCTTAATAGTGGTAGTAGCAGCAGCAATAGTAGTAATGCTAGGAGGAGTAGTGGTAGTAGTAGCATCAGCAACAGCTGCAGTAGCAATGGTAGTAGTAGTAGTAGAAGTATGAGTAGTTGTACTAGCTGTAGTAGTAGCAGCTATTGTAGTAGTATAGTAGTAGTAGTGGTGGTGGTGGTGGTCGTAGCCGCAGTGGTAAAAGTAGTAGTTGTAGTAGCAACAACGGTAGTTAGTAGTGGAAGCTATAGTAGTAGTAGTGAAGGTAGTAGTAGAAATTGTAGTAGCTGGAGTAGTAGTAGCAGTAGAAGCAGAAGAGGAAGCTGTAGGAGAAGAAGTAGCAGTAGAAGTAGTAGTAGAAGTAGTAGTGGTAGTAGAAGTGGTGGCCATTGTAGTAACAACCGTAGTGGCAACAATACTTGATTGGTAGTAGTAGAAGTAGCAATAGTAGCAGCAGTAGCAGTAATAGCAATTATTGCTGTAGTAGTAGATGTAGCAATAGTAGTAGTTGGAGTAGTAGCAGTAGTTGCAGGAGCCATAGAAATAATAGTAGTAGATGTAGCAGAAGTAGTAGTAGAAGTAGTAGTAGTATGAGTACAAGTATTAGTAGTAGTAACAATGGAAGTAGTAGTAGAGGCAGTAGTAGTAGTAGTAGTTGCAGCTATAGTAGTAGAAGTAGTAGTAGTAGTAGTAATAGTAGCAGCAGCAAAAGTAGTAGTAGTAGTAATAGTAGTATTAGTTGTAGTAGTATTTGTAATTGTAGTAGTAGTAATAGTTGTAGTAGTAACAGAATTAGTAGTGGTTGTTGTAGAAGCAGTAGTTGTAGTTGTAATAGAAGTAGTAATAGTCGTAGTAGCAGTTGTTGTATTAGTGGTAGTAGTAGTAGTGGTCATACTAGTAGTAGTAGTAGTAGATGAAGTCGTAGTAGTAATGGTAGGAGTAGGAGTAGCATTAGTAGTAGCAGGGGTAGGTGTGGAATAGTAGTAGCAGTAGTAGTAGCAGCAGCAGCAGTAGTAGTCTTAGTAGTAGTAGTAGTAGCTATAGTAGGAGTAGGAGTAGGAGTAGGAGTAGGAGTAGTTGTCGGAGTCGTAGTAGTTGGAGTAGTGATAGTTGTGGTAGTAGGAGTAGTAGTAGCAGTAGTAGGAGTGGGAATAGGGGTAGTAGAAGCAGTAGTATTAGTAATAATCACAGTAGTAATAATCATAGTAGTAATAGTAGTAGTAGTAGTAGTAATAGCAGCAGTTGTAGTATGAGTATTAGAAGCAGCAGTAGAAGTAATAACAATAGTAGTTGGAGTAGTAGTCTGAGTAGTAGTAGTGGTAATAGTACTCGTAGTAGAAGTAGGAGCAGTGGTAGTAATAGTAGCAGTAGTAGTAGTTGAAAGAGTAGTAGTCATAGTAGTAGTGGTAATAGTAGGAGTAGGAGTAGAAGTAGTAGTAGTAGTAGTGGAAATAATAGTTGTATTAGATGTAGTAGTAGGAGTAGTAGCAGCAGTAGTAGCAACAACAACAGCAGTAGTAGTAGTGGTAATAGTAGCAATAGGTGTAATAGCTATAATAGTAGTAGTAGTTGATGTAGTAGTAGTTTTTGTTGTATTAATAGTAGTAGTAGCAGTAGTAGTAATAATAATCGTAGTAGTAATAATTGTAGTAGTATTAGGAGTAGTGGTAGTAGTTGTAGTAATAGTGGAAGTTGTTGATGGTGTATTAGCAGTAGTAGTGGTGGTGGTAGTAGTAGTAGTTGTTGTACTAGTAGTAGTTGTTGTAGCACTCGTAGTAATAGTAGTAGTAGTAGTAGTAGTAGTAGTAGTAGTAGTGGTAGTAGTAGTAGTAGTAGTAGTAGTACTAGTAGTAGTAGTAGAAGTAGTAGTGGTGATTGAAGTTGTAGTAGTTGTAGTAGTGGTAGAAGCGGTGGTAGTGATCATAGTAGTAGTAGTAGTAATGGTGGTGGTCATAGTAGTCGTAGTTGTAGTGGTAGTAGTGGTGATAGTAATAGTAGTAGTAATAGTATTAGTAGTAATAGAAGAAGAAGAAGTTGTACTAGTGGTCAAAGCAGTTGTAGTAGTTGTAGAAGTAGTAGTAATAGTAGTAGTAGAAGTATTATTATTATTATTATTATTATCAGTAGTTGTAGTAGTAGTGGTAGTAGTAGAGGGTGTAGCAGTAGTAGTAGTAGTAGTAGTAGTAGTTGTTGTTGTAATAGTAGCTGTAGGAGGCAGCAGCAGCAGCAATTGTAGTAGTAGTTGTAATAGTAGTAGTAGTACTTGTAGTAGTAGTAGTAGTAGTAGTAGTAGTAGCAATAGTAGTTGCAATAATAGTAGTTATAGTTGTAGTAATAGTTGTATTAGTAGTAGTAGTAGTACTAGTTGTAGTAGGAGTAGGAGTAGGAGTAGCAGTAGTAGTAGCAGGAGTAGGAAAACGAGGAGTAGTTGTTGTTGTTGTTATTGTTGTCATAGTAGTAGTATTAGTGGTAGTAGGAGTTGTCGTAGCAATTGTGGGAGTGGGATTAGGAGTAGAAATAGGAGTAGTAGTAGTTGTAGTAGGAGTAGTAGAAGTAGTTCTAGTAGTTATAGTAGTAGCAGTAGTAGTAATTGCAAAAGTTATAGCTGCAGTAGTAGTAGTTGTTGTTGTTGTTGTTGTTGTAGTTGCAGTAGTAGTAGTTGTAGTAAGAGTAGTAGTAGCAGGAGTAGTAGTAGTAGCTGTTACAGTAGTAGTACTAGTAGTAGTCGAAGTAGTAGGCATAGTAGGAGTAATAGTAGTAGTAGTAATAGTTGGAGAAGCAAGAGTAGTAGTAGAAGTAGTTGGAGTGTTAGGAGGAGAAGTATTAGGAGTAGTACTACTGTAATAGTAATAGTAGTAGTAGGAGTACGAGTGGCAACAGTAACAGCAGTAGTAGAAATTATCTCAGTAGTACTAGTAGTAGTAGTAGTAGCAGAAGTAGTAGTAATAGCTATAGTTGTAGTACTAGTAGTTGTAGTAGTAATAGCAATAATAGTAGTAGTTTTTGTAGGAGTTGGTATAGGAGTAGGAGTAATCATACTTTTAGTTGTTGAAGTGGATGTAGTAGTAGTTGCAATAGTAGCAGTAGTAGTAGTAGCAGCAGTAGTAATAGTAGTAGTAGTTATAGTCGTAGTAGGTGTAAGAGTAGGAAGAGTAGTGGGAGCAGCAACAGTAGTAGTAGTAGTAATAGGAGTAATAGTCATAAAAGTTGTAGTAGTGCTAGTAGTAGTAGTAACATTAGTAGTAGTAATAGTTGTGGTAGAAGTGGTAGTTGTAGAAGTAGTAGTAGGAGTTGTAGTAGGAATAGGAGTCCGCATAGGATTAGTTGTAGTAGTAGTGGTAGTAGTAGTAGTAGTAACAATGTTAGTTGTAGAAGTAGTAGGAGTAGTGGTAGTTATTGTAGTTGTTGTTGTTGTTGTTGTTGTAGTAGTAGTAGTAGTAGTAGCAGTAGTAGCAGCATTAGTAGTAGTAGTAGTAGTAGTTCTAGTAGTATTAGTGACAGTATTAGTAGTCATTGTAGACGTAGGAGCAGCAATAGTAACAGCAGTAGTAGAAGTTGTAACAGTTGTACTAGTAGTAGTAGGAGTAATAGTAGGAATAGCCGTAGAAGTAGTAATAGTAGCAGTAGAAATAGTAGTTGCAGTAGAAGTAGCAATAGCAGTAGAAGTAGTAGTTGTAGTAGTAGTAGTAGCTACATTATTAGCAGTAGTAGAAGTAGTAATAGCATTAGTAGTAGTAGTAGTAATAATAATAATAATAATAACATTCAAAACCATAAATGTTATAGTATTAGTAGTAGTAGAAGTTGTACTAACAGTAGTAGTAGTTGTAGTAGTAACAATAATAGTATTAAAAATAATTGTAGTTTTAGTAGGAGTTGTAGTAGTAGTAGTAGTAATAGTGGTAGTTGTCGTAGGAGCATTAGGAACAGTATTGGTAGTAGTAGCGGTAGTAGTAGTAGTAGCCGTAGTTCTAGTAGTTGTAGTACTACTAGTAGTAGTGGTAGTAGTAGTGGTTGTAGTCCTACTAATAGTAGTAGCCTTTGTTATTGTAGCAACAACAATAGCTATAGTAGTAGTAGGAGTTGTAGTAGAAGTTGTTGTTGTTGTCATAGTAGTAATAGTCATAGTAGAAGTAGGAGCAGTAGTATTAGTAGTATTAGTTATAGTAGCAGTAGTAGAGGTAGTTGTAGTAGCAGTAGTAGTAGTAGTCGCAACGGTAGTAGTAGTAGTTGTAGTAGTAGTAGTAGAATTAGTAGTAGTAGTTGTGGTCGAGTAGTAGTAGGAGTAGTAGTAGTCATAGTAGGAGCAGGAGTATTGGTAGTAGTGATAGTAGTAGTTGCGAGAGTAGTAGTAGTCATAGTAGGAGTAGGAGTATTGGTAGTAGTGATAGTAGTAGTTGCGGGAGTAGTAGTAGTACTAGTAGAAATAGCTGCAATAGTTGTAGCGTAGTAGTAGTCACAACGGTAGTAGTACTAGAGGTAGTAGTTGTAGTTGTAGTGGTAGTAGTAGCAGTAGTATTAGTAGTGGTAGTTGTTATTGTTGTTATTATAGTAGAAGTAGCTGTTGTAGTAGTAGTAGCTGTTGTAGTTAGAGTAGTAGTAGTTGTTGTTGTTGTTGTTTCTATAGTAGCTATATTAGTCATTGTAGTAGTTGTTGCACGAGTGGTATTAGTATTAGAAGTAGTAGTCATAGTTGTAGTAGTAGCAGTAGCAGCAGAAGCAGTAGTAGAAGAAGCAGTAGTAGTAGGTGTAGTAGTAGGAGGAGGAGGAGGATTAGCAGAAGCTGTAGGAGTAGTAGTTATTATTATTGTAGTAGTTGTAGTAGTAGTAGTACTAGTTCGATTAGTCATAGTAATAGTAGTAGTAGTAGTAGTAGAAGTAGTAGTAGAAGTGATAGTAGTAGTAGTAGAAGTAGTAGTAGTATAAGTACTAATAATAGAAGTAGTTGTTGTAGAAGTGGTGGTAGTAGTAATAGTTGTAGGAGTAGTAGTAGTAGTAGTAGTAGGAGGAGTTGCAACAGCAGCAGCAGTAGTAGCAATAGATATAGCAGTTTTAGTTGTAGTAGCAGTAGTAGCAGTAGTACTAGTAAGAGCCGTAGCAGTAGCTATAGTACTAGTAAGAGTAGTAGCAGTAGCAGTAGCAGTAGCAGTAGATGTAGTAGTAGTAGTACTCGTTGCAGTAGTAGTAGTAGAAGTAGTTTTAATAGTTATTGTCATTGTAGTAGTACAGGTAGTTGTAGTAGTAGTAGTAGTAGTAGTAGTAGCAGTAGTAGTAGTAGTAGTAGTAGTAGTAGTAGTAGTAGTAGTAGTAATAGGAGTGGGGGTAGCAATACGGGTAGTCGTAGGAGCAGTAGTAGTAGTTGTAGTAGTAGTAGGAACAGTAGTAGTAGTGGTAGTGGTAGTAGTAGTAGCAGTAGTGGTGGTACTAGGAGAAGTAGTTGTAGCATTAGTAAGAGTAGTATGGGTAGTAGAAATAGTAGTCGAAGAAGTAGTAGCAATGCCAGTAGTTATAGTAGTAGTAGAAGTTGTTGTAGTACTAGTCATATTAGTAGTAATAGGTATAGTAGTAGTTGTAGTAGTAGTAGGAGTAGTAGTTGCAGAAGTAGTAGTGATAGGAGTGGGTGTAGGAGTAGGAGTAGTAGTAGGAGAAGTAGTAGTAGAACTAGTAGTAGTAGGAATAGTAGTAGTTGTAGGAGGAGGAGTAATTGGAGTAGTAATTGAAGTACTAGCATTGGTAGCAGTGAAAGTAGAAGTAGTAGTAGTAATATGAGAAGTAGTAATAGTAGGCATAGCAGTAGTAACAGTAGTGGCAGTAGAAGTGGTGTTAGAAGCAGTAGTAGTAGTAGTGGAAGTAGTAAGAGTAGTAGAAGCAGTAGTAGCAATAGTAGTAGTAATGGTATTAGTAGTATTTCTAGTAATAGGTGTAGTAGTAGTAATAATAGTAGTAGTAGTTGAAGTAGTAGTAGAAGTAGTAGTAGAAGTAGTAGTAGTAGTAATAATCATTGTAGTAGTTGTTGTAGTTGTAGTTGTAGTAGTAGTACTAGTAACAGTTGTTGTTGCTGTTGTAGAAGTAGTAGTTGTTGTTGTTGTTGTTGTTGTAGTAGTCATAGTAGTTGAAGTACTAGTAGTAGTTGTAGTAGTACTCATAGTAGTAGTAGTAGTAGTAGAAGTAGTAGTAGCATTAGTAGTAGTAGTAGTAGCAATAGTAGTAGATTCTGTAGTAGCAGTTGTAGTAGTAATAATAGTAGTAGTAGTAGTAGTAATTGCAATAGTAGTAGCAGTTATAGCTATAATAGTAGTAGTAGTAGTAAGAGAAGTAGTAGTAGGAGTACCAGCAATAGTAGCAGTAGCAGTAGTAGTACTTGTATTCATTGGAGTAGTAGGAGTAATAGCTGTAGTAGTAGTTGGAGTAGTAGGAGTAGTAGTAGACGTAGTAGGAGCATTAGAAGTAGTAGTACAGTAATAATAGTAGTAGTACTTATTGTTGTAGGAATATTAGGATTAGTAGTAGTAGTAGTAGTAGCAGTAGTAGTCGCGTAGTAGTAGTAGTATGAGAGGCAACAACAACAATAATAGTAGTTGTCACTGTAGTAGTAGTTGGACTAGTAGTTGTAGCTATCGTAGCAGCAGCAGCGGTAGTTGTAGTAGGAGTAGTTGTTGGAGTAGGTGTACTAGTAGTAGTAATAGTAGTAGAAGAACTAGTAGTAGCAGTAGTAGTAGTTGTTGTAGTCAGAGTAGGTGTAGGAGTAGGAGTAGTAGTAGGAGCAATAGTGGTACTAATAGTAGTAATAGGGGCAGTAGTCTTAGTAGTTGTAGTAATACTTGTAGTAGTAGTAACAGTAGTAGTAGTTGTAGTAGAAATACTAGTAGTAATAGTTGTAGTAGAAGTGGTTGTTGTAGTAGTAGTTGTAGTAGTAGAAATAGTAGTAGCAGTGGTAGTTGTAGAAGCAATAAGAGGAGTAGTAGTAGTAGTAGTGGTAGTAGTAGGAGTAGTAGTAGTAGAAGTATGACTAGTAGTAGTAGTAGCTACAGTAGTAGTAAAAATAATAAGAGTAGTAGTATCAGTAGTTGTTGTAGTAGTAGTAGTAGCAGTAACAGTAGTTGTAGTAGTAGTAGCAATATTAGTAGTAATAGTAGTAGTAGTAGTAATAGTTATAGTAGCAGTATAAGACATAGTTGTAATCGTAGAAACAGTAGCAGGAGTTGTAGTTGGAGTAGGAGTACGAGTAGCAGTAGTTGTAGTAGTAGTTGTAGTAATAGTCATAGTCGTATTAGTGGAAGTAGTAGGACGAGTAGTAGTAGTAGTAGTTATTGTAGTTACAGTAGTAGAAGTAGTAGTGGGTGTTGTATTCGCAGTAGTAGTAGAAGTAGTAGTAGCAGTAGTAGTAGCAATATAAGTAGGAGCAGTAGTAGTAGCAGTAGGAGTGGTAGTAGTAGTAGTAGTAGCACAAGTAAAAGTAGTAGTAGTAGTAGTAGTAGTAGAAGAAGGAGTTGTAGTAGCAGCAATAGTAGTAGTAGTAGTAGTGGTACGAGTAGTAGCAGTAGCAGCAGGAGTAGTTGTCATAGAAGTATTACTGGTAGTATCATAGTAGTAGTAGTAGTTGTTGTTGTAGGGGTAGCAACAGTAGTAGTAGTAGCAGTAGGAGTAGTTGTCGCAGAGGTAGTACTAGTAGAATCATAGTAGTAGTAGTTATTATTGTTGTTGTAGGAGCAGCAGTAGTTGTAGAAGTAGTAGTAGCAATAATAGTAGCAGTACTAGTAATAGTTGTAGTAGTAATAGAAGTAGTAGTACTAATAATAGAAGTAGTAATAATAGTAGTATTATTAGTAGTAGTAGTAGAAATAGTTGTCGTCGTCGTAGTAGTAGTAGTAGTAGTAATAATAATAGTAGTAGCAGTAGTAGTAATAGTAGTAGGAGTAATAGTAGCAGTAGAAGTAGTTTTAATATTAGTAGTGGTAGTAGTAGTAGTAGTTGTAGTACTAGGAGAAATAGTAGCAGTTGTTGGAGTAGTAGTAGAACTAGTAGTTGTAGTTGTAGGCGTAGTAGTAGTAGTAGTAGTAGTAGTAGTAGTATTAGTAGTAGAAGCTGTAGTAGTAGGAGTCAAGTAGTAGTAGGAGTAGTAGTAGATGTTGTTGTTGTAGTAGCAGGAGTATTGGTAGTTGTAATGGTAGTAGTTGTGGGAATAGTAGTAGTACTAATATAAATTATTGTAGTTGTAGTAGTGAAGTAGCAGTCGTACTAGTAGTAGTACTAGCGGTAGTAGTAGTAGTCGTTGTAGCAGAAGTAGTAGTTGTAGTAGTTGTAGTAGTTGTAGTTGTAGTTGTAGTAGTAGTAGTATAGTTGTTGTTGTTGTTGTTGCTATAGTAGTGGTAGTTGTCAGAGTAGTAGTAGCAGCATGAGTGGTAACAGTATTAGAAGTAGTAGTCGTAGTGGTATTAGTAGAAGCAGCAGCAATAGCAGTAGTAGAAGATGCAGTAGTAGTAGGTGTAGTAGTTGTAGTATTAGTAGTATTAGGAGGATTTGCAGAAGTTATCGGAGTAGTAGTTGTAGTAGTAGTAGTTGTTATTGTAGTAGTAGTTGTTGTTGTTGTTGTTGTTGTTGTAGTAGTAGTAGTAGTAGTAGTCATAGTAGTAGTAGTACTAGTAGCAGTAGTTGTAGTAGGAGCAGTAATAGTAGTAGCAGTAGAAGTACTAGTGGTAGTTGTAGTAGAACTAGTAGTAGAAGTACTTGTAGTTGTAGTAGTAGTTGTAGTTGTCGTGGTAGTAGTAGTAGTAGGAGTAGTACTAGTAGTAGTAGTAGTTACAGCAGCAGGAGTAGCAGTAATAGTAGCTATAGCAATTAAAGTAGTAGTTGCAGTAGTAGCAGCAGTACTAGTAAGAGCAGTAGCAGTAGCAAAAGTGCATTAGTCGTAGCAATAGCAAGAGCAATAGTAGTAAGAGCAGTAGTAGTTGCAGCAGAAGTAGTAATAGTAGAAGTAGTATTAATAGTTGTTATCATAGTAGTAGCACAAGTAGTAGTAGTAATAGGGGTAGGATTATGGGTCATAGGAGTAGCAGTAGTAATAGTAGCTATAGTAGGAGGAGTGGGAGTAGTAGTAGTAGTAGTGAAAGCAATAGTAGTCATAGTAGTAGTAGCGGTAGTAGTAGGAGAAGTAGCCATAGCATTAGTACTAGTAGTATCAGTAATTGTAATTGTAGTCGAATTGGTAGCAGTAGTAATAGCAGCAGTAGTAGTAATAGCAGTAGTAATAGTCATAGTAGTAGTAATAGTCATAGTAGTAGTATTAGGTGTAGTAGTAGTAGTAGTAGTAGTAATAGTAGTAGTAGTAGTGTAGTAGTAGTAGTAGTAGTAGTAGTTGTAGTAGTAGTAGCAACAACAATAGTAGTAGCAGTTGAGGTAGCAGTAGTAGTAGTTGCAGTAGTAGTAGTTGTAGTCGTAGTGGTAGTTGTTGTTGTTGTTATAGGAGCAGCAGTAGTAGTTGCATTAGTAGGAGGAGGAGTAGTAGTAGTAGCAGTAGTAGTAGTAGCAGTGGTAGTAGTAGTTGTAGTAGGACTAGTAGTAGTAGTAGCAATAGTTGTAGTTGTACAAGTAGTAGTTGCAGTTGTACTAGTGTTACTAGTAGGAATAGTAGTAGTTGTTGGAGTTGTAGTTGCGCTAGGACCAATAGTTGTTTTGGAAGTTTAGTAATAGTAGCATTAGTAGTAGTAGTCAAGGTAGTAGCAGTAGCAGTATTAGTGGTAGCAGTAGTAATAGTAGCAGTAGTAGAAGCTATTGTCATAGTAGTAGTAGTTCCAAAGGGAGTAGTCATAGTTGTTATTGTTGTAGTTATAGTATCAGTAGTATCTATAGCAGAAGAAGTAGTAGTAGCAGATGTAGTAGTAGCAGTAATCAGATTAGTAGTAATAATAGTAATTACAGTAGCAGAAATAGTAGTAGGTGCAGTTTTAGAAGTAGGATTTGGTGTACGCGTAGTAGTAGCAGAAGTACTAGTTGTAGTAGTAGTAGCAGCAGCAGCAGCAGAAGTACTACTAGTAGTAGTAGTATTAGTAGTAGTAGTAGAAGTAGTAGTAGAAGAAGCAGTAGTAGTAATAGTAGTAGTAGTAGTAGTAGTGGTAGTCGTAGTAGTGGTGGTAGTAGTAGTAGTAGTAGCAATAGTAGTAGTAATAGTAGTAGTAGTACCAGAAGTAGTAATAGTAGTAATAGTAGGAGTAGTAGGAGTAGTCTTTGTAGTAATAGTAGTAGGAGTAGCTGTATTTGTAGCAGTAATAGTAGTAATAGTATTAGATGTATTAATAGTAGTAGCAGTAGCAAAAGTAGTACTAGTCATAGTAGTAGTAGTAGTAGTAGTAGTAGTAGTAGTAGTAGTAGTAGTAGTAGTAGAAGAAGAAGTAGCACTAGTAGTAGGAGTCGGGGTACGGGTAGGAGTAGTAGTAGTTGTAATAGTGGTGGTAGTTGGAGAAGGGGTATGAGAAGTAGGAGTTGGAGCACTAGTAGTAGTAGTAGTAGTAGTACGTGTAATAGTAGTAGGAGGTGTAGTAGTAGTACCAGTAGCCATAGTTGCAATAGTAGTAGTTGTAGCCGTAATAGTGGTAGTAGCAGCAGAGGCACTAGTAGTCGCAATAGTAGTTGCAATAATGGCAGTAGTAGTAGTAGCAGTTGCATTAGCGCTAGTAGTAGTAATAGTAGTTGTACTTGTAGTTTTTATAGTAGTAGTAGCAGAAGTGGCAGTAGTAGTGGCAGCAGCAGCAGCAGTAGTACTAGTAGTAGTAGTCATAGTAGTCGCAATTGTAGAAGTAGTAGAAGTAGTAGTAGTATTAGTAGTACTAGTAGTAGTATTAGTGGTAGTAGTAGTAGAAGAAGCAGTAGTGGTAGTAGTAGTAGCAGTAGCAACAGGAGTAGTAGTAGTTGAAATAGTAGTACTAATAGTAGAAGTGGTACCACTAGTAGTAGTAGTAGTAGTAGTAGTTATAGTAGTAGTAGTAGTTATTGTAGTAGTCATTGCAGTAGTAGTAGTAATAGTAGCAGTAGCCGCAGTAGTAGCAGTATTAGTAGTTGTAGAAGTAGTAGTAGCAGTAATAGTAGTAGTAGTGGTAGTAGCAGCAGTAGTAGTAGTCGAAGTTGTAGTCGTAATAGTAGTAGTAGTACAAGTAGCAGTAGTAGTAGCAATTGTTGTAGTAGTAGTAGTTCTAGTGGAATTGGTTGTTGGAGTAGTAGTAGAAGTAGCAGTAGCAATATTAGCAGTAGTAGTAATAGTAGTAATAGCAATAATTTTAGTGGTAGTAGTAGTGGCAGTAGTTGTAGTAGTAGTAGTAGTAGTAGTAGCAATAGTAGTGGTAGCAGTTGTAGTGACATTGGTAGTTGTAGTTGGAGAAGTAGAGTAGTAGCACTCACAGTAGTAGTAGTAGTAGTAGCCTTAGTAGCAATTGTAGTAGCAGTAGTTCTAGTAGTAGTGGTAGCAATTGTACTACTAGTAGTAGTAGTACTGGAAGTAGTGATAGTAGTAGAAGAAGGGCAAGTTGCAGTAGGAGTTATCGTAGTACAATAAGTAGTAGGAGGTGGAGTAGTAGCAATAGTTTTAATACTAGTAGGAGTAATAGTAGAAGCCGTAGTAGCAGAAGTAGTTGCAGTAGTAGTGGTAGCAGTAGGGGCCATTATAGCAGTGGTAGTTGTAGTAGCAGTAGCGGTAGTAGTTGCTATAGTAGTTGTAGTAGCAATAGTAGCAAAAGTTGAAGAAGTAATTGTAGTAGTTGTCGTAGTAGTCACAGTAATAGTAGCAGTAATAGTAGTAGTATCAATAGTAGTAGTAATAGTGGCAAGATCTGTAATAGTAGTTATAGTAGTAGTAGAAGTAGTAGTAGTAATAGTCTTAGTTGTAGTGATTGGAGTACTAGTAGTAGTAGTAGTGATAAAAGTAGCAGCAGTAGTAGTAGTACTAGTAGTAGTTGTTGTTGTACTAGCTGTAGTAGTAGTAGTAGTACAAGTAGTAGTAGCAGTAGCCGTAATAGTAGTGGTAGTAGTAGCAACAGTAGTAGTGTTGGTAGTAGTAATAGTTGTAGTAATAGCAGTTATAGTAACTGTAGTTGCGATAGTAGTAGTAGTTGTTGTTGTTGTTGTAGCAGCAGCAGTAGTAGCAGTAGTATTAGTAGCAGCAGTAGCAACAGCTGTTGTTCTAGTAGTAGTAGTAGTAGTAGTAGTAGTAGCTGCAGTGGTAGCAGTAGCAGTAATATTAGTAGTAGTAGTCGTAGCAGTTGCAGTAGTTGAAGTAGTAGAAGTAGTAGAAGTAGTAGTAGTAATAGTAGTATTAGTAGTAGTAGTAGCAGCAACTGAAATAGTAGTAGTATTAGTAGTAGTAGCAGCAGCAGCTGAAGTAGCAGTATTATTAGTAGTAGTAGTAGTAGAAGCAGCAGTAGTAGTAGGAGCAGTAGAAGGAGTAGTAGTAGTAGTTGGAGTAGTAGTACTAATACTAGAAGTGGTACCACTAGTAGTAGTAGTAGTAGTAGTTGTTGTTGTTGTTGTTGTTGTAGTAGTACTAGTTATTGTAGTAGTCATTGCAGTAGTAGTAGTAATGGTAGCAGTAGTCGCAGTAGTAGAAGAATTAGTTGTAGTAGAAGTAGTAGTAGTAGTAATAGTAGTAGTAGTGGTAGAAGCAGTAGTAGTAGTAGTCGAAGTAGTAGTCGTAATAGTAGTAGTAGTACAAGTAGCAGCAGTAGTGGCAATTATTGTAGTAGTAGTAGGTCTAGTGGCATTGGTTGTAGAAGTAGTAGTAGAAGTAGCGGTAGCTATATTAGCAGCAGTAGTAATAGTAGTAATAGCAATAGTTTCAATAGTTGTAGTAGTGGCAGTAGTCGTAGTAGCAGTAGTAGTACTAGTAATAGCAATAGTATGGTAGCAGTTGTAGTGACATTGGTAGTTGTAGTTGGAGAAGTAGAGTAGTAGCACCCACCGTAGTAGTAGCAGTAGCCTTAGTAGCAGTTGTAGTAGCAGTAGTTCTAGTAGTAGTGGTAGCAATTGTACTACTAGTAGTAGTAGTACTGGAAGTAGTAATAGTAGTAGAAGAAGGGCAAGTTACTGTAGGAGTTATCGTAGTACAATAAGTAGTAGGAGGTGGAGTAGTAGCAATAGTTTTAATACTAGTAGAAGTAATAGTAGTAACCGTAGTAGCAGAAGTAGTAGCAGTAGTAGTGGCAGTAGTAGGAGTAGTAGGGGCCATTATAGCAGTGGTAGTTGTAGTAGCAATAGCGGTAGTAGTTGCTATAGTAGTAGTAGTAGCAGTAGTAGCAGAAGTTGGAGAAGTAATAGTAGTAGTTGTAGTAGTAGTCGCAGTAGTAGTAGTAGCAGTAGCAGTAGTAGTAGTAGTATCAATAGTAGTAGTAATAGTGGCAACATCTGTAATAGTAGTTGTAGCAGTAGTAGAAGTAGTACTAGTAATAGTCTTAGTTGTAGTGATTGGAGTACTAGTAGTAGTAATAAAAGTAGTAGCAGTAGTAGTAGTACTAGTAGTAATTGTTGTTATACTAACTATAGTAGTAGTAGCAATAGCCGTAATAGTAGTGGTAGTAGTAGCAACAGCAGTAGTAGCAGCAATAGTAGTGTTGGTAGTAGTAATAGTTGTAGTAGTAGCAGTCATAGTAACTGTAGTTGCGATAGTAGTAGTAGTAGTTGTTGTTGTAGCAGCAGCAGTAGTAGCAGTAGTATTAGTAGCAGTAGCAGCAGCAGCTGTTGTTCTAGTAGTTGTAGTAGTAGTAGCAGCAGCAGCAGTGGTAGCAGTAGCAGTAGTATTAGTAGTAGTCGTAGCTGTCACAATAGTTGAAGTAGTAGAAGTAGTAGAAGTAGTAGAAGTAGTAGTATTAGTAGTAGAAGTAGTAGAAGTAGTAGTACTAGTAGTAGTAGTAGCAGCAGCTGAAGTAGTAGTAGTATCAGTAGTAATAGTAGTAGAAGTAGCAGCAGTAGTAAGAGCAGTAGAAGTAGTAGTAGTAGTTGGAGTAGTAGTATTAATATAGAAGTGGTACCACTAGTAGTTGTTGTTGTTGCTATTATTATTGTTGTAGTAGTAGTAGTTGTCATTGTAGTGGTCATTGCAGTAGTAATAGTAGTAGTAGCAGTAGCCGCAGTAGTAGTAGTATTAGTAGGAGTAGCAGCAGCAGCAGCAGTAGTAGTCGAAGTAACAATAGCAGTAGCAGTCAAAGTGGTAGTAGTAGTACAAGTAGCAGTAGTAGCAGCAATTGTTATAGTAATAGTAGTTGTTGTAGTATTTGTTGAAGTAGTAGCAGTAGAAGTAGCGGTTGCTTTACTAGCAATAGTAGTAATAGAAGTAATAGCAATAGTTTTAGTTGTAGTAGTAGTGGTAGTAGTCGTAGCAACAGTAGTAGTAGTAGTAGTAATAGTAGTGGCAGCAGTTGTAGTGGCATTACTAGTTGTACTTGGAGAAGTAGAGTAGTAGCACCAGCCGTAGTAGTAGCTACAGTCGTTGTAATAGTAGGAGGAGAAGTAGAAGTAGTAGCAGTTGCAACACAAGTAGTAGTCGTTGTAGCAGCAGTAGCAATGGTAGTAGTAGTAGCAGTTGCAGTAGTAACGGTAGTAGTTGTAGTAGCCATAGTAATAGTATTAGTAGTAGTAGTAGTTCTTGCAGCTATAGTAGCAGTCATAGCATTAGTAGCAGCAGTAGTAGTAGCATTCGTACCAGTAATAGTTGCTGCAGCTGTAGTAGTAGTAATTGTGGTAGCAGTAGCAATAGTAGTACGAGTAGTAGCGGTGGTCGTAGTAGCAGTTGTCGTAGTAGTTATTCTAGTAGTAGCAGCAGCAATTGTATTAGTAATAGTAGTATTAGAAGTAGTGGTAGTAGTAGAAGTAGGGCATGTTGTAATAGGAGCAGTAGTAGTATAATAATAGTATTAGTAGGAGAAGTAGTGGTAGAAGTAGTAATAGTAGTCGCAGAAGTAGTAGTAGTGGCAACGCGAGTAGTTGTCATAGCAGTAGTACAAGTAGTAGTTGTTGTAGCAATAGTAGCAATGGTGGTAGTAGTAGCAGAAGTAGTAGAAGTAGTAGTAGTAGCCATTGTAGTAGTTGTAGTAGTAGTCGCCGTAGTAGTAGTATTAGAAGTAGTAGTGGGAGTTGTAGTGTAGCAGTCATCATAGTTGTAGTAGCAGAAGTATAAGTATTAGCTGTAGTAGTAGGAGTAGAAGTAGTAGTAGGAGTAACAGTGGTTGTAATCGTAGTTGTAGGAGCAATAATAGTAGTAATTATAGTAGTAGTAGTTGAAGTAGTAGTAGTAGTAGGAGTGGTAGAAGTAATAGTAGTAGTAATAGTAGCAGTAGCAATAGGATGTTAGGAAGAGTAGTAGTAGTAATAATAATAGTAGTAGTAGCAGCAGCAGCAGTAGTAGTAGTAGTTTTAGTAGCTGTGGTAATAGTTGTAGTAGTTGTAGCCATATTAGTAGTTGTAGCAATAGGAGTAGCAGCAGGAGAAGTAGTAGTCATAATTGTAACAGTAGTAGTTGTAGTAGTAGTAGTCGAAGTAGTAGCAGCAACAGGAGTTTTGGTAGTAGTAGTTGTCGTTATTGTTGCTATGGAAGAGGTATTAGTAGTCGTAGTAGTAGCAGTATGACTAGTATAAGGAGTAGGAGTAGTAGTAGTAGTAGTTGGAGCAGTAGAAGGAGTAGGAGCAGCCGTAGGAGTAGTAGTTGGTGTTTTAGTAGTAGCGGTAGTTGTAGTAATAATAATAGTAGTTGTAGTAATATTAGTTGTAGTATCAGTAGCAGTAGTAGCAATAGTGGAAGGGGAAGATGTAGTAGTTGAAAAAGTAGTTGTAGTTGTAATAGTAGGAGCAGCAGTAGTATAGTAGTACTTATTGTCATTGTAGTAGTCATAGTAGTAGTAGTAGTCGTAGTAGGAGTAGTAGTACTAGTAGTTTAGTAGTAGTTGTAGTAGTAGTCAAAGTAGTGGTAGAAGTAGTAGTAGTAGGAGTATTAGTAGCCTCAGCAGCCATACTAGTAGTACTAGTAGCATTAGTTAGTAGCAGTAGCAGTAGTTACAATAGTAGCAGTAGTTGCAGCAATAGTAGCAGCAGTCGCAGTATCTGCAGCAGTAGCAATAGTAGTAGTAGTAGTAGTAGTTGTCGTAGTGTTAGTAGTAGTATCAATAATAGTAGTAGTAATATTAGTAGTTGTAGCAGTACTAGTAGTAGTAGATGTAGTAGAAACAGTAGTAGTTGTAGTAGTTGTTCTTGTTGTTGTTGATGTTGTTGTTGTTGTTGTTGTAGTAGGCATAGCAACAATAGTAGGGGTAGGAGTAGGAGTGGAAGTTGTAGTCAGTGTAGTAGTAGTGGTAGTAGTAGGAGTCGCAGCCACAGTAATGATAATAATAGTAGTAGTAGTAGCGTTAGTAGGATTAGCAGTAGGAGTAGTAGTAGTAGTAGTAGTAGTAGCATTAGTTGTAGTAGCAGTAGTAGTAGGTGTAATAGATGTAGTAGGAGTTGTTGTTGTTGTTGTTGTAGTAGTAGTAGTAGTAGTACTTTTAGTAGTTGTAGTGGTTGTAGTAGTTGTAGTAGTAGGAGTGGTAGAAGTAGAAGAAGTAGTAGTAGTAGTAATAGGCATGTTAGAAGTAGTAGTAGTAGTAGTCGTACTTGTTGTTTCCATAGGAGTAGCTATAGTAGTAGTTGTAGTAGTAGTCCTTGTAGTAGTAGTAGTAGCAGTTATTGTAGTAGTAGTAGTAGTTGTTGCTGTTGTAGTGTAATAGTAGTAATAGTTGCAGTATCTGTAGCAGTAGTTGTAGCCATCATAGTGTTAGTAGTTGTATATGTAGCAGCAGCAGTAGTAATAGTAGAAGTAGTAGTAGGAGTAGGTGTAGGAGTAGGAGTAGTAGTAGTAGTGGTGGTGGTGGTGGTGGTACTAGTAGCTGTTGTTGTTGTTGTAGTAGTAGCAGTTGTTGTAGTAGCAATAGCAGTAGGACTAAGAGTAGTAGTTGTAGTAGTAGTAGTAGTAGCAGTGGTAATAGCAGTATTAGTAGTCGTAGTGGTAGTACTAGAGTAGCAATAGTTGCAACAAAAGTAGTAATAACAGTATTAGTAGTAGTAGTCGTAGTAGTAGCAGTATTAGCAGTAGTTGTAGGAGTTGGAGTATGAGTAGTAGTAGTTGGAGTGGTGGTATTAGTAGTTGTGGTAGTAGCAGTAGTAGTAGAAGTAGTATTTGTAGTTGTAGTAGTAGTAGTAGTAATAGAAGTAATAGTAGTAGTACTAGTATTAGTAGTCGTAGTAGCTGCAGTAGTAGTAATAGAAGTAGTAGCAGTAGTAGCAGGAACAACAGTCGTAGTATCAGTAGTAGCAGTAGTAGCAGGCGAAGTACAAGTGGTCAGAGTTGTAGTAACAGTAGTGGAAATAGGAGTAGCATTAGTAGCAACAGTAGTAGTGGTAGTAGCAATAACAATAGTCGTAGTAGTAGTGGTTATTGCAGTGGTGTTTGTAGTAGTAATAGTAATAGTAGTAATAGTAGTAGCAGTAGTAGTAGTCACAGCAACAGCAGTACTAATAATAGTAGTTGTTGTTGTTGTTAAAGTTGTAGTACTAGTTATTGTAGTAGGAGTAGGAGCAGGAGTAGGTATAGTAGTAGTAGTAGCTGCAGCATAGTAGTAATAGCAGTTGTAGTAGTAGTAGTACTAGTACTAGCACTACTACTAGTAGTAGTAGCAGTAGTAGTAGCAGTAGTAGCAGTAGCAGTAGTAGGTTTAATAGTTGTAGTAATAATAGTAGTAGGAGTAGCATCTGTAGTAGGAGTAGTAGTTGTTGTAATAGTAGTGGTAGTAGTAGTGGTAGTTGTAGCAGCAGCAGTAGCAATAGTAGTGGTGCTACTACTAGTAGTAGTGGTAGTTGTAGCAGCAGCAGCAGCAGCAGTAGTACTAGCAGCAGTAGTAGTACTAGCAGTAGTTATAGCAATTGTAATAGTAGTGGGAGTTACAGCAGCAGTAGCAGCCGTAGTAGCAGTAGTTATAATATAAATAGTTCTAGTAGTAGTAGATGTTGTAGCAGTAGAAATAGCGGAATCAGCAGCCGCAACAGTAGCTGTAGTAATAGTATTAGTAGTAGCAGCAATAGTATTTATAGTAGTATTAGCAGCAGCAGTAGTAGTAGTAATAGTAATAATTGTAATAATAGTAGTAGTTGTTGTGCTAGTCATAGTAGTGGTAGTAGTGGATGTAGTTGTAGTGGTAGTAGTTACAGTGGTAGTAGTACTAGTAGTAATAGTAGTAGTAGTAGTAGTTTGTTTAGAAATAGCAGTAGGAATTTGTGTAGTAGTAGTAGTAGTGGTGGTGGTGGTAGTAGGGACTGTAGCAGCAACAACAGTCATAGTAGTAGTATTATTAGTAATGGTAGCATTAATAGTAATAATAGTAGTTATAATAGTAGTAGTTGTACTAGCAATAGAAGTAGTAGAAGTAATACTAATAGCAGCAGTAGCAGCAGTAATAACAGTAGTAGTAGTAATAATAATAATAATAATAGTAGTAGTAGCAGAAGAAGAAGAAGAAGAAGAAGAAGAGGAAGTAGTAGTAGTAGTAGTAGTAGTAGTAATTGTATTAGAAGTGGTAGTGGCAGTAATTGTAGTAGTAGTGGTAGTAGCAGCTACTGTAATAACAGTAGTAGCAGCAGCAATAGTGGTAGTAGTGGCAGCTGTATCGGCAGCAGAAGTTGTAGTAGTAGTAGTAGTAGCAGCAGTAGCAGTAGTAGAAGTAGTGGTAGTAGTAGGTAGTAGTAGCGGCAGTAGCAATAGTAGTAGTAGTGGTACTAGTAGCAATGCTAGTAGCAGTAGTAGTAGTTGTAGTAGTAGTAGAAGTAGTAGCAGTGGAAGTAGTAGTAGTAGTACTAGTAGCAGGTGTAGTAGTAATAGTAGTAGCCGTTGTAGTAGTAGCAGCAACAATAGTAGTAGTAGTGGTTGTAGTAATTGTAGTAGCAGTAGCAATAGTAGTAGTAGTAGTAACATTAGTAGTAGTATTGACAGTAGTAGTACTAGTTGTCGTGTAATAGTAGTAGTAGAATTGTTGTACTAGAAGCAGTAGCAGTGGTAGTAGTAATAGTAGTAGTGGTAGTAGTTGTAGCAGTAGTAGAAGTAGCAGTAGCACTCATAGCCGTACTAGTAGTTCCAGCAGCAATCGTAGTAGTAGTAGTACTACAACCGCTATTACTAATGGTACTACCAACGGTACTACTGCTACTACTTTTGTTGCTATTACTATTAGTACTACTAGTACCACTACTACTGTAACTACTTCTGCTGCTGCTACTACTTGTAATACAATGACCAAAACTACTACTATTTCTAATAGTACTACTACTATTTCTAATAGTACTACTACTATTACTACGACTACTTTAATTAATACTAGTACTAGTATTTCAACTACTGTTACTTCTACTACTACTACAACTTCTACTTCTACTAGTACTACTGCTGCTGCTACTACTGCACCTATTACTAGTGCTACTACTATTATTGCTACTGCTGCTTCTACGACTGCTACTGCAACTACTACCACGGCTACGAGTGCTGCTGCAACTTCTATTACTACCATAACTACTACTACTACTACTACTACTACTGAAGTTGCTGCTACTATTGCAACTGCTAGTACTACTGCTACTACTGTTACTACAACTACTAGTACTATTAATACTGCTACTAGCGCTAGTACTACTAACTACTACTACTACTACTACGATTACTACTACTACTACTACTACAACAACAACAACAACTACTACTACTACTTCTACTGCTACTACTTCTACTGCTACAATCACTACTACTACTATCACTACCACTACTACTACTACGACTACTATTACTACTGCTGCTACTACTACAACTGTTACTGCTGCTACTACTGCCATAACTACTGCTGCTATTGCAGCACCTTTTGCTATTACTACCGCTACTACTATTATTGCTACTACTAATACTTCTACTGTTGCTACTACTATTGGTTCTTCAGACGCAGCTACTACCACTATTATTACAATTACTACTACTACCACTTCTACTTCTACTACTATTGCTACTACTACTAATACTACTACAACTACTACTAATACTTATACAACAGCTATTACTGCTACTGCTTCAACTACTACTACTGCTACTCCTCCTCCTCCCGCTACAGCTACTAATACTACCACTATGACTACTATTCTCGCGGCTCTTACTACTACTTCTACTACTTCTGCTACTGCTACTACTGCTACTACTACTACTACAACTACTACTACTACTACTACTACTACTACTATTACTACTACTGCTACTAATAGTTCAACTTTTACAACTACTTCTACTACTATTACTATTACTACTGCTAGTAGTAGCGGTAGTAGTAGTTGAAGTAGTAGCAATAGCAGTAGTAGTTGGAATTGGAATAATATTAGGAGTAGTAGTTGTTGTAGTGGTAGTGGTTGTAGTAGTAGGAGCAGCAGTAGTAGTTGGAGTTGGAGTTGTAGTAGTAGTGTTAGAAGTGGGAGTAGTAGACTAGTAGTAGTACGAGTAGTTGTAGCAGCTGTAATGGTCGTTGTAGTAGTAGTAGTAATAGTAATAGTAATAGTAGCAGCAACAGCAGTAGTAGTAGTAGTATTAGTAGTAGGAGTGTTAGGAGTAGTAGTAGTAGTAAAAGTAGTAGTAGTAGCAATAGTAATAGAAATATTAGGTTTAGCTATAGTATTAGCAGTAGTAATGGTAATAGTAGTAGTATGACTTGTACTGGCAGTCGATATAGGAGTAGGAGTAGTTGGAGTAGTAGGAGTAGGGTTTGTGTTAGAACTATTGCTCCTCCTGCAAATGCTATTACTACTAATACCACTACCATTGCTCCTACTGCTAATGCAACAGCTACTACTATAATTTCTACCACTGCTACTACCACTATTGCTACTGGTTCTACTACTACTAGTGCTGCAATTATTACTGCTACCACTACGACAACTACTACTCCTAGTACTCCTTCTACTACTACTACTACAACTACTCTTATTTTTTGTAATGATACTCCCACTGCTACTGTGACTATTACTACTTCAGCTACCGCTACTGCAACTGCTACTCCTACTGCAACTGCTACTCCTACTACTACCGCCACTGCTCCTACAACAACAACTGCTACTCCTACTACTACTGCTACTATTGCTATACCTACTACTACAATTGCTGCTACTACTATATCAGCTAATATCGCACAAACTACTACTGCTGCTGCTTCTACTACCACTACAACAACTGCTACTACTCCTACTACTTCTACTACTGCTACCATTACTACTGTGGCTCCTGCTAGTGCATCTACTACTACTACTACTACCACTACGACAACCTCTCCTACTACTAGTACTCCAACTACTACTACTACTACTACTACTACTACTACGACTGCTACTACTACTACTAATGCCACTAGTACTTCAACCACTACAACATCTATAACAACTACTGCTACTACTCCTACTTCTACAACTACTATAACAACTACTGCTACTTGTACTACAACTACAACTACTACTACTGCCAAAACTAATACTTCTACTAGAACTGCTACTACTATGACTTCTTCTCCTACTCTTACAACTACTATAAACACTACTACTAATTCTCCTACTACAACTGCTACTACTACTACAACAACAACTACTCTTGCTGCTGCTACTACTACAACAACTACTCTTGCTGCTACTACTTCTACTATCAATACGACTACTACTACTCCTACTACTGCAACTGCTGGTTGTACTACTGCTACTACAACAACAACAACTACTCCAGCTACTCCTACTACTACTACTTGTACTATTACTGGTGCTACTATTACCACTACTGCTACTACCACTACTACTACTACCACTACTGCTACTTCTACTACTACTACTACTACTGCAACAACTACTACTACTACTACTACGACTCTTACTACTACTACTGGTACTACTACTAATGCCACTAGTACTACGACCACTACAACTACTATAACAACTACTGTTGCTGCTGCTATCTCTACAACTACTATAACAACTACTGCTACATCTACTACAACAACAACTACTACTACTATCAAAACTAGTATAGCTACTGCTACTATTACTACTATGACTTCTTCTCCTACTATTACTACTACTACCACAACTACTACTAGTTCACCTACTACTACTGCTTCTACTACTACTACTACTACAAACTACTCCGGTTGCTGCTACTTCTACTAAAAGTACTACTACTACTATACTACTACAACTACTACTGCTACAGCTAGTACTACTGCTACTGCTGCTACTACTATGATTTCTACTACTAATATAACAACCACTTCTATTGCTACTATTACTAATACAACTGCTACTACTTCTGCTACTGATATTGCAACTACGACTTGTACTACCGCAACTATTGCTACTATTTCTACTACTACTACTACTACGACTACTACAACTAGTACTACTAGTACCCCAACTACTGAAACTAGTACTTCTACTGCTACTACAGTTGCTACTACTACTACTTCTTCTATCATCTCTACTGCTGGTACTACTGCTACTACTGCTACTATAGCTACTATAAGTACTACTCCTACAACTACTACTGCTACTACTGCTACTGTTGTTGTTACTGCTACACTACTACTACTACGTTTGCTACTACTACTACTACTATTTCTGTTGCTACTACTTGTACTACTAATACTACAACTAGTACTACTCCTACTACCATTGCAGCTGTTGTTGTTCTTGATATTACTACTGCGACTACTACTACAGCTAGTACTGCTACTACTACTATTGCCACTATATTACTACTAGTACAACTCCTTCTACTAGTACTATTACTACTATTATTACTCCTCCTGCAAATGCTAATACTGCTGTTGCTACTACTTCTAATACCACTACTATTGCTTCTACTACTAATGCTACTACTACTAATATAATTTCTACTGTTGCTACTACTACTACTACTACTGCTTCTACTACTACTACTACTGCTACTATTTCTGCTTCCACTTCGGCAACTACTATGACTAGTACTCTTGCTAATATTGTGACTACTCCTACTTTAGCTACCACTACTGCAACTGCTACTCCTACTACTACTGCTACTGCTCCTACAACAACAACTACTCCTACAACTACTGCTACTATTACTCCTACTACTAAGATTGCTGCTACTATTACATCTGCTAATATCGCACCAACTACTACTAATACTACTCCCACTGCTACTACTACTACTACAACTACTACTCTTGCTCCTACTACTTTCACTACTGCGGCTCTTGCCACTGCAACTACTACTCCTACTGCTACTACTACTATAACCACTCCTTCTACGATTGATACTCCAACTACTACTACTACTACTGCAACCTCTACTACTACTACTGCTGTTGTCACTCCTACTACTACTACTACGACTACTGCTGCTTCTACTCCTACTTCTATTACCACTATTGCTACTACTACTGCTACTACTACTTCTACAACAACTACCACTATTGTTACCCCTACTACAACAACTATTACTCCTTCAAATGTTACAACAACTACTACTACTTTTACGGCAACTATTGATGCTGTTACTACTACTCGTACTACTACGACTTCTACTACTACTTCTACTACTACTACGGATGGCACAACTGCTACTGCTACTACCACTACCACTCCTACTACAACTTCTACTACTACTGCAGCTACTAGTGCGACTATTACAACTACCGCTACTTCTACTACTACTGCCACTTCTACTACAACTACAAGTACTGCAACTTCTACTTCTTCTTCAACTACTGCTACTGCTTGTACTACTACTATTCGAACCATTGCTACTGCTACTGCTACTTCTACCTCAACTTCAGCTACTACTTCTAGTTCTACTACTACTACTTTTACTACTATGACTGCTACAACTATTACTATTACTGCTGCAGCTACTACTACTAGTACAACTTCTCCAACTACTAATACTACTGCTACTATGACTACTGATACTACTACTGCTACTGCAATGACTACTAATATTACTACCACTACTACTGCAACTACTACTAGTACTACGGTTAAAACTACAACTACTTTTTCTACTACTACCACTACAACTACTGCTATTACTACTGCTAGTGCTACTACGACGACTACAGCTAATACTACTAATGGTACTACTACTACAACAACAACTATAGCTCCTACTACTACAACTGCTACTGCTACTACAACAACTACCACACTTACTAATACTACTACTACTAGCACTACTACTACTACTACTACGACTATCACTACTACTGCGGCTGCTAGTACTACTGCAACTACTACTAAGACAACTATTACAACTATTGTTGCTGCTATTACTACTACTACTACTACTATTAACACCACTTCTACTACGACTACTACTACTACTATTGCTACTGCTGCTATAGCTGCTACTTCTACTACCACTACTATTACTACTACTGCAACTACTGCTACTACTCCTACTCTACTACTATTACCACTACCACTACTACTACTGCAGCTGCTGCTACAACTGCTACTGCTACTACAGTCGCTACTATGACTGCTTCTGCTACTATTGCTGTTGCTACTACTACTACGACTACTACAACAACTACTTATGCTACTACCGTTGTTGCTACTACTACTGCTACCACTACAACTTCTCCTACTACAATTACCACTTCTACTACTACTGCTACTACTACTATTGTTACTCCAACTAATACTACTGCTGCTGCTACTACAACTGCTACGACCAGCATTACTAGAATAACTACTATTACAGCTATTACTAATACTGCTACTGCTACTACTACTACTACTAATACTACTTCTAGTTCTATTAAAACTTCTACTTCTACTACCGCTACTGCTACAACTACTACTACTAAAACAACAACTGCTACTACTGCTACTACTTCTATTACTGTTGCAACAACAACAACAACAACAACAAGAACTAGTATTTATGCTACTACTGCCATAACTACTACTACTAATTTGACTGCCACTAAAATTACAACTGCGACTACTACTACTTCTACTATTGCTGCTACTATTGCTAATATTGCTACAACTACAACTACAACAACTACTGCTACAACTACAACTACCACTACTCCTATGGCTACTACAACTACTACAACTACTACTACTGCAACTGCTACTAGTGCTACTGCTTCTGCTACTACCACAACTTCTGCCACTACTACTACTACTACTACTACTACTACTACTACTACTACTACTACTACTACTACTACAATTATTATTGTTACTGCTATTACTACAACTACTACTACTACAATTATTATTGCTACTGCTATTACTACAACTGCTACCTCCCCTACTATGACCACTACCACTACTACGACTACTATGACTTTTATTACTATTGCTACTACTACTACAGCTACTGCTGCGTCTACTACTACTGCTAGTACTGCTGCTGCTTCTACTGTTACTTCTACTACTGCTACTAATACAACTATCACTACAACTACAAATGCTGCTACTACACCTACAATTACTACGGCTGCTACTGCTGCTACTACTACCACAGCTACGACTGCTATTGCTACTACAACTTCTACTATGACTACTACTAGTACTAAGACTACTACAACTACAACTACTACTCCTATTACAACAACTACTACTTCTGCTAATACTACTACTACTACTATGATTACTACTACTACTACTGTGACTACTGAAACTACCAAACAGCAACTACTATGCCTCCTCCTACTACTGCCACAACTGCTACTGCTACTGCTACTACTGCTACTATAACTGCTACTACTACTACTACTGCTACTACTACTGCTACTGCTATTATTGTTACAACCAAGGTTTTAAGTTTCGGCTGAAACCGAGCCATTTCAGCCAAAACGGCTTGGTTTCGGCTGGTACCGAAATGAAATCATAAATTTCGTTTCAGTGTAGGATTTACTGTTCATCTTCTTTAGCGACGAGAGGGAGCTGAGTAGGCGAGCTAGCACGGGGAGCTCACTAGGTGAACGCGAGCGGGGAGCTCGCGCGGCAAGCTCCCGTCGATTTCGTGTCCGAGCCTGCGCCCTCGTCGGACTGGCCCCACGTGCTTGTTAGCCTGCTATCGCTCCCTCGCCGCCTCGCACCCTCACCGATCTGGCGCCTACTCCCGCAAGCTGAGGCCAGCCTTGCACCGAGGCCAGCATTGTTTCCAGTCTGGTTCCGACACCTTTACCGATTTCTATCAGATACTATTCACGCACATAATATTATTCACATAATTGTTCATTATTTTGAAAAAATTTTAAACATATTATATTTTTTAAATTCGAAGTTAAAATATAATTAAAATAAAGTTAAATTTTAGTCAAAATATAATTAAAAAAATTTATTTTGGTTGAGACTAAAATGAAAATGGTTTTGATCGAAACACGTTGAGTTTTTTGTTCACATGCATACGTGCATGACTGTTCCACCAAAAGTAATGCCAAAAAAACTTTGTGTCGGTCTCACCCCAATGTGAATCGCTGTCACAAGATTGCGCAGAGCTAGTTGCTCTAGCTTGCATGTCTATAAATGTTCATCTGGATCGTTCAGGTACTGAATTCATAATTCCACATCCAGATGTTTTAAAGTCAACTGATGATGATGATGATTAGTTGTATTACATTATAATTAATAAATTACGCATTTGTAAATTATATTTTAATAATAAGTTAAATTTGCTTATGTTATTTTTTATATAGTAATATATAAAAATAGTGGTTAACTATCAAAATTAATTTTAATTAATTAAAATAATATTTAATATTGTGGTAAAATTAATTATAAATTCTTTCATAATTTGTAATTTTTATAAACAATTTTGAAAATTTTATCGCATTTTTAATTTAAAGTCAAAGTACAGACAAATTATAGTCGAACTCTGGCCAACACACAATTAATAACTAAAAAAAATCTTTCAATCGAAGAAGCGACCGAAACTGAAACCGAAACGGCCGAAATGGCCGAAACGTATCAGTTTCGTTGGGTGTCGAAATCGAAACTGAAACTGATACTTAAAACCTTGGTTACAACTACTACTAATACTAGTACTACTACAACAACTACTGTGGCTATAGCTAGTGCTACTACTACCACCACTAGTACCACTACCACTGTTGCTACTACTACTGCTAGTGTTATTGCAACTGCTACGACTACTACTACAGCAACAGCAACTACTACTAGGGCTACTACTACTGCTGCTACAACTACTACCACTACTACTACTACTACTACTACTACTACTACTACTACTATTGCTGCTACTACTACTGCTACTATTAGTACTACTCCTAGTACTACTAATGATGCTGCTCCTCCTATAACTACTGCTACTACTACAAGTACTACCACTCTTACTAATACTACTACTACTACAACTACTACTACTCCTACTGCTATTATTGCTACTACTGCTACTACTACTACTACCACAGCTACGACTACAGCTACTACTGCTATACTACTACTACTCCAACTGCTACTACTACTCCAACTACTTCTCATACTAGTACAGCTACTACTGCTACAATACTACTACTACAACTGCTACTACTACTCCAACTACTTCTCATACTAGTACAGCTACAGCTACTACTGTTGCTACTACACTACTGCTAATGTTGCTTCTACTGCTACGACTACTACAATTTTTGCTTCCACTATTACTGCTACTGCTACTACTGCTACTACGGCTACAACTAATACTACTATAACTACAACAAATACAACTGCTACTGCAACTACTACTACCACTACTACGACTACTACTACTGCTACTACTGCTGCAATTATTATTGCTGCTACTGCTGCTGTTGCTGCTACTACTACTATCTCAGCTACAACTACTAGAACTTATACTATGTCTACTACAAATAATAATAATACTACTATAACTACTATAACTGCCACTACTTTCGCTAATACTACTGCCACTACAACAACAATAACAACAACTACTGTTGCTACTATTGACACTACTGCTTCTGCTACTAGTACTACTCTTACTAGTACTGCTACAGCTGCTACTACTACTATTGTTGTTACTACTACTAACACTATTAGTGCTACTACGACAACTACAGCGGCTGCTCCAACTGCTATTACTACTACTAGTAGTACTACTATTGCTTCTGCCACTACTACTGCTGGTTCTATGGCTACTGCTATGACTACTACTACCGTTGTAGCTACTACTATGGCTACTACTACTGCAAGTACTACTACCACTACTATTGATCCTCCTCCTCCTCCTACTACTACTAGTACCACTCCTACTACTACTAAAGCCGCTCCTGCTCCTACCACTATTACCATTACTAGTATGATAACAACTACTCCTACTACTACTGCCACTAGTACCACAGGTACTACTACTACTACTATTACTACTGCTATTGCTGCTACTGCTACTATTGCTCCAACTACCACTTCTACTGCTGCTGCTTCAACTGCTGCTATAGCTACTACTACTGCTACTACCGTTACTACTATTGCTACTACTACTGCTGTTACTACAGCTGCTATTACTACAACTAAAATTACTACCACTACCACTACTACTACTACTACAAATGCTCCTGCTATTGCTATAACTAAAGTTGCTACTACTACCACTACTCTTGTTAGTACTGCTACTACTACAACAACAACTACAACTATTGCAACTACTACGACTATGACTACTACTACTACCACTACAACAACAACTACTACTACTATTTCTACTACTTCTACCATTACTACCACAACTACGACTACTACTACTACTATAACTACTACTACTACCACTGCTACTACTTCTGTGCACTACCTAGACTACTACTGCACCACATCTTGCTAAGACGCAGCAACTACGCAGCTACTAGCTGCTATTAATGCTAGGCTACACACGACCACGGGGCCGATACGATCTAAATTATAACGACTACTGTCAAACTAATTTCTTCTACTACTATTGCTTAACTTTGTTTTTTTGCTTTTTTACTACTTGCTAGGTACTAGGGCTACGAGGCTTACGACTATTCCGTTGTTACTTTAAAAGTACCTACGTACTAATGCTACGACTCGCTTATACGACTCCGTAACGACAATGCTACATTCTCTATTTGTTTACTATTGCTAGTACCACAACTACTACTTCTTCTTTTACTGCTAATTCTGCTACAAATAGTACTATTACTTCTACTACAACTACTACTAATGCTACAACTATTGCTACAGATACTATATAGCTACTACTACTACTACTACTACTATGAATACTATAACTATTATTGCTGCAACTGCTACTACTGCTACTTCTCTTACTAATACGACTACTGCTACTACTACTACTACTACTACTACTACTACTACTACTACCACTACTACTACTACTACTACTTCTTCTACTACTACTACTACTACTACCACTTCTACTACTACTACTACTACTACTACTAGTGCTACTACTGCTACTACTACTACTGTGGCTGCTACTGCTCAACATCTCAAACTACTACAACTATTGCTACTCCTACTACTGCTGCTACTAATGGTACTACTATACACAACTACCACCGGGTTGTGTTTACAACAACTTACTATACACTAATAGGACGCTAATGCTACTACTTGCTACTACAACTGACCAACTAACACTACAATACCTACCACTGCGCACACACATCCACTTTACAACTCTACACAACTTCTAAAAACTTAATACATAGCTAATCACTTAATCTACATCACAAACAACTCTCCCCTACCTACTACAACTGTATAATTTACTTTTATGCTTTGGCCTACTACAACTACTACTGCTACTACTACTGCCCCTGTTACTACTACTACTGCCACTACTACATCTACTATTACTAGTACTACTGTTGCTTCTACTAACTACTACTTCTCCTACTACTACTACTACTCCTACTACTACGGCTACAACAACTATTGCTACCACTCTAACTACTACTACTGTTGTTGCTACTACTACTCTTCTTCTCCAACTTCTACAGCTACTACAACTACTAGTGCTACTATTACTATTACTGCTACTAATACTATTACTATAGCCACTACAACTACTACTACTATTACTAATAATAATACTACATATACTAATTCCACTACTAGTACTGCTGCTACCACTTCGGTTACTACCAGTACTACTACTACTATTATAGCTACCACTACTACAAATACTGCAACTCCATGTACTACTTCTACAACAACAACAACAACAACAACAACAACTACTACTACTACTACTACTTCTACTAATGCTGCTGCTGCTACTACTACTACTACTACAACTACTACTACGGCAACAACTACTACTGCTACTGCTACTACTACTACCGCCACTACTACTACAGCTACTACTACTACTACTACTATTACTACTACTATTGCTACTGCTGATTCTACTGTTGCCCTTGCAACTACTATAATAGCTACTATTACTACTGCTACTATAACTACTACTACTACGGCTAGTACTACCACTACTACTGTTACTGCTACAACTACAACTACTACTCCTATGACAACTCCACCACCTAATACTACTCCTACTAGTACTACTATTGCTACAACTATTGCAACGCCTACTGCTACAACTGCTACTAGTACTACTGCTTCTACAGCTACTATTAATACCATTACTACTACCACAACTACTACTCTGACTACTACTATTACTACTAGTCCTATTACTACTGCTATAATAATAGTAGTAGTAGCAGCAACAACAGTAGTCATAGTAGTAGTAGCTACAATAGTAGTGCTAGTAATAAAAGTAGTAGTAGTAGCAATAGCAATAGTAGTAGTAGTAGTAGAAGTAGTAGTAATAGTAGTAATAGTAATTGGAGTAGTAGTCGTAATAGTAGTAATAGTAGTAATAGTATTAGTAGTACCTATAGTAGTAGTAGTAGAAGTAGTAGTAATAGGAGTATTAGTAGTTGTAGTTGTTATAATTGTTGTAGTTGTTGTAGTTATTGGTGTAGTGGTAGTAGTAGGAGTTGGAGTAGGAGTAGTAGTAGGAGTTGGAGTAGTATTGGTATTGCTAGAAGGAGCAGTAGCAATTGCAGTAGTAGGAGTAGGAATAGGAGTAGTAGTAGTAGCAGCAGCTATAGTAGTAGTAGTTATTGTTGTCAAAGTAGAAGTAGTAGCATTGGTAGTAGTAGTAGTAGTAGTAGTTGGGGTATTAGTAGTAGTAGTAGTAGTAGTAGTAGTTGTTGTTGTAGTAGTACTAATACTAGTAGCAGTATTACTAGTAGTAATAGTAGTAGTTGTCAAAGTAGTAGTAGCACTAGTAGTTGTAGTATTAGTACTAGTAGTAGTTGTTGTAGCAGAAACAATTGTAGCAGTAGTAGTAGCAGTAATACGAATAGTAGTAGTAGAAGTAATACTAGTAGCAGATGTAGTTGTAGAAGTAGTTTGGGAGTAGCCATAGTAGTAGTAGTAGTAGTAGTAGTAGTGGTAGTAGCAATAGTAGCACTAGTAGATATCGTAGTAGTAGTAGTGGTGGTGGTAGTGGTAGTAGATGTAGTAGTACTAGTAGTACTAGTAGTAGCAGCAGCAGTAGTAGTAGTAGAAAAAATAGTAGCAGTAGCACTAGTTCTTGCAATAGCAGCTATAGTAGTTGTAGTAGTAGGAGCAGTAGCTACTGTAGAAGGAGTAGTTGTGGTAGTAGTAGCTGAAAGAGTAGTAGTTGTAGTAGTAGCAAGAATAGTCATAGTAGCAGCAAAAGAAGTAGTAGTAGTAGTAGTAGTAGTAGTAGTAGCAGCAATAGCAATAGTAGTACTAGTAGTAGCAGAATTAGTAGTAGTAGCAGTAATAGTAGTAGTGTTAGTAGTAGTAAGAGTAGTATTAGTATTCATAGTAGCAGTAGCAGTAGTAGTAGTAGGAGGGGAAGTAGAAGGAGTAGTAGTATCAATTGCATTAGCAGCAATTCCAGCAGCAACAGTTATAGTAGTAGTTATAGTAGTAGCATTCTCAGTTGTAGTAGTAGTATTGTTGTATTAGTAGCAGCAGTAGCAAGAGCAATAGTAGTAGCAGTTCTATAGTAGCAATAGTAGTAGCAGTAGTAGTAGTAGTAGTAGTAGCAGTAGCAGCAGCGATGATTGTAGTTGTTGGGGCAGAAGTAGTAGTAGTAGTAGTAGAAGTAGTAGTAGTCAAAGTAACAGTAGTAGTTGTGCTACCTGAAGTATGAATATTGGTAATATAAATAGGAGTAGTAGAAGCAGTAACAGCAGTAGCAGTAGTAGTCGTAGTAGTAGTAGTAGTAGTCGTAGTACTAGCTGTTGTAGTGGTAGTAGAAAAAGAAGAAGAAGTAATAATAGTAGTCATTGTAGTAGTAGTAGCAGCAGCAACAGCAGCAGCAGTAGTAGTAGCAGTAATAGTAGTCATAGTAGCAGTAGTAGTGATAATAGGAGTAGTAGTAGCAGTAGCAGTAGCAATAGGAGAAGTAGTAGTAATAACAGCAAAAGTAGTTGTAGTAGTAGCAATAGTGGTAGTAGTAGTACAAGTAGTAGTAGTAGAAGTAGTAGGAGTCGGAGTTGTAGTATGAATAGTTGCTAGAGAAGGAGTAGTAGTAGGAGTAGAAGTAGCAGTAGTAGTGGCACTAGCAATAGCAGCAGCAATTGTATTGGTAGTAGTAGTGGTAGCAATAATAGCTGTAGTAGTAGTAGAAATAGCTTTAGTAGCAGTAGTAGTAGCAGTAGCGGTAGTCGTCGTAGTAGTAATAGTAGCAGTAGTAAAACTAGTAGTAATAGTAGTGGCAGTTGTAGCAGTAGTTGTAGCAGTAGCATAAGTAGTTGTTGTCGAAGTTGTAGCAGTAGTAGAAGTAGTAGCAGGAGTAGTAGCGTAAGTAGTACTAGTCGTAGTTGTAGTAGTAGTGGTAGGAATTTTATTAGTATCAGTAGTAGTAGTGTTACTAATAGTAGTATTATAGTAGTAGTTTTAGTTGTAGTAGCATTTTCAATGGCAGAAGTAGTAGTAGGTGCAGTATTAGTAGTAGTAGTAGTGGTAGTAGTAGTAGTAGCAATAGTAGTAGCAGTAGTAGGAGAAGTTGTAGAAGTAGTAGTCGTAGTAACTATAGTAGGAGTAGTTGTACAAGTTGTAGTAGCAGCAATAGTATTAGCAAGTGTAGTAGCTGTAGCACTGGTTGTAGCAGTAGTAGTTGTAGCAGTTGCAGTAGTAGCAGCAGTAGCAGTAGTAGTAGTAGTAGTAGCAATAGCAGTAGTAAGAGTAGTAGTAGTAGCAGTTGTTGTTGTTCTAGTAGTAGTAGTAGTCATAGTAGTAGTAGTTGTAGTAGTTGTTGTAGTTGTAGTTAGAACAATAATAGTAGGAGGTGATGGAGTTGTTGTTGCAGGAGGAGGAGTAGTAGTAGTAGTATCTATAGTAATATCACTAGTATTAGCAATTATAGAAATAGTAGAATTAGTAGTAGCAGTAGTTGTTGTTGCAATAGCCATATAAGCAGCAGTAGCAGTTGTAGTAGGAGTAGTAATAGTAGTAGTAGAAGTTGTTGTAGTAGCAGTAGTTGCGATTGTATAACAAATAGTAGTGTCAGTAGTAACAGTAGTATGCGTAATAGTAGCAATAGTAGTAGTAGCAGAAGTAGTAATAGTTGCAATGACAGTAGTAGCAGCAATAGTTTAGTAGTAGAAGTAGTTGCTATAGTAGTAGAGGCAGTAGTAATCGTTTAGTAATAGTAATAGTTTAGTAGTAGAAGTAGTTGCTATAGTAGTAGAGGCAGCAGTTGGTGAGGTAGTAGTAGTAGCAGTAGTGGTAGTAGTGGTAGAAACAGTAGTAGTAGCAGTGGTAGTAGTAGTATTAGTAGTAGTAGCTGCAGTAGTAGTAGCAGTAGTGGCAGCAGTAGTTATAGGAGAGAAGTATTAGCTGTAACGGTTATAGCAGAAGTAGCAGTAGTAGTAGTAGTAGAAGCAAGAGTAGCAGTAGTAGTAGTAGCTATACCAATAGCAGTAGCAGTAGTTGTTGTAGGAGGAGTAGTAGTAGTAGTGGTAGTAGTAGCAGAAATAGTAGTAGTAGCAATAGTAGTAGTAGTAATAGTAGTAGTAGTTGTCATAGCAGCCGTACTAGTAGTAGAAGTAGTAGTAGTAGCAGTAGTAGCAGTAGTAGCATAAGCAATTTTTGTAATTCCTACAATAGTAGCCACAGTTGTAGTAGTTGTAGTAGGAGTAGCAGCAGCAGTAGTAGTAATAGTAGTAGTAGGAGTTACAGTTATAGTACTAATAGTATGGGTAGTAGTAGTAGTTGTCGTAGCGGTAGCAGCAGAAGCTTTAGTAATGGAATTAGTGTGTAGCAATAGCAGCAGTAGTAGTTCTAGGGTTAGGAGTAGTTGTACTAGGTGTAGGGGAAGAAGTAGTATAAGCAGTAGCAGTGGTAGTAGTGATTGTAGTATCTGTAGTAGCAGCAATAGCAGCAGAAGTAGTAGTAGTGCTAGCCGTAGTAGTAGTTATAATAGAACTAGTAGTACTACTATTAGTAGTTGTTGTCATAGTAGTGTTAGCAATAGTAGTAGAAGTCGAGGTAGTAGTTGTAGTAGTAGTAGTAGTTGCAACAGCTGTAGTTGTTATAGAAGTAGTAGCAGTACAAGTAGCATTGGTAGTATCAACAACAGTAGTAGTCGTACTACTAGTAGTGGTAGTAGTAGTGGTAGTAGCATTAGTAGTAGTAGTAGTAGTCGTAGGATCCGTAGGAGCGATTGTAGCAGTTATAATAGTAAGAGCTATAGTAGTAGTAGTAGTAGTAATAGTAGGAGCAGTAGTAGTTGTAGTAGGAGTAGCTATTGTAGTAGTAGTAATAGGAGTATCAACAGTAGCAGCAGTGGTTGTAGTAGTAGTAATAGGAGGAGTAGTTATTGTAGTAGCAAGAGCAGCAGCTGTAGTACTAGTTGTAGTAGCAATAGGAGTAGTTGTTGTAGCAGTAGTAATAGTTGGAGCAGTGTCAGTAGTAGCAGTCTTAGTAGTAATAGTCAGAACAGTAGCAGTAGTAATTGGCGAAGTAGTAGTTGCAATAGGAGCAGTAGCATTAGTAGTAGGAGTACCAATCGCAGTTGCAGTTGCAGTTGTAAAAGTAGTAGTAGAGTAGAAGTAGTAGTAGTATTATTTATAAAAATAATAGTAGTAGTAGTAGTAGTAGTAGTAGTAATAGTAGCAATACGAGTAGAAGAAATAGTAGAGGTAGTAATAGTAGTCGAAGCAGTAGTGGTAGTGGTAGTTGCAGTAGAAGTTGTAGTAGCAGTTGGAATAGTAGTAGTACTGGAGCAGTAGTTGTTATTGTTGTTGTTGTAGGTGTAGTCATAATAGAAGGAGAAATACCAGTAATAGTAGCAGTAGTACTTGTATCAGTAGTAGTCGTAGTAGTAGCAATAAAAGTAGTAGTAGCTGAAATAGTAGTAGTAGTTGTTGTTGTAGTAGTAGTTGTAATTGTAGTAATAGTTGTCGTAGAAATAGTAGTGGTAGTTATAGTTGTAGAAGAAGAGGTAGTAGTAGTTATTGTAGTAGTAGTCGTATTAGTAGTCGTAGTAGTAATATTAGTAGTAGTAGTACTAGCCATTGAGCAGTTGTTGTCGCAAAAGCAATAATAGCAGTAATAGCAATAGTAGCAGTAGCAGCAGTAGTAGTAGTATTTTTAGTAGTTGTGGTAGTCGTACTAGCTGTTGTAACTATAGTAGTAGTAATATTAGTAGCACTAGTAGTAGTAGTAGTCGTAGTAGCAGTAATAGTAGCATTAGTTGTAGTAGATGTGGAAGTAGGAGTTGTAGTAGCAGAATTAGTAGTTGCAATAGTAGTTGCACAAGTAATAGTAGTAGGAGAAGTAGTAGTACTTGCAGTAGCAGTAGTAGCTATTGTAGCCATGGCAGTAGTAGTAGTAGTAGTAGTAGAAGTAGGAGGAAGAGTAGCTGTACTTCTACGATGACAACTACTCCTACTCCTACTGCTGCAACTACTACTCCAAGAACTACCACTCCTACTTCTGCTGCAACTACTACTAATACTACTTCTACTACTACTACTTCTAATACTACTACTCTTCGTGCTACTCCTACTACTACTTCTACTACTACTACTACTTCTACTAATACGACTACAACTCCTCCTCCTCCTCCAACTACTACTAATACAACCATTACTGCACCAACTACTAATGTAACTATTACTCCACACCTATTACTAATCCTACTACTACTTCTGCTAATACTACTACTACTACAATAACTACTACTAAAACAACAACAACTACTACCACTGATGCTGCAACTACTACTACAGCTACTCCAACAACTATCTCCTACACCTACTCCTACTATTAATACTACTGCTACTTCTTCTACTACTAGTAGTAGTAGTAATTCAACTACTGCAACTATGACTACTACAACCACTACTACTATTATTGCTACTACTACAGCTACTGCTACTGCTACTACAACAACTACAACTACTAATACTACTACTGCTACAACAACTACTACTACTCATACTACTACTACTACCACTACCACTACTACTACTACTACTACTGCTACTACAATTGCTTGTACTACTTCTACTACTACTTCTTCTTCTACTAATACTACTAACACTACTACTACCTCTGTTGGCACTACTACAATGAATACTACTACTACAACAACAACAACAACATCAACTACTACTACTACTACTACTACTAACACAACTAGTACAACAACTTCTACTTTTACTACTATAGCTACTGCTACTACTACTACTACTACAACAACAACAACAACAACTACTACTACTACTACTAACACTACTAGTACAATAACTTCTATTGTTACTAAACTTCGACCACAATTGCTACTATTGGTTCTACTTTCTACTACTGCTACTACAACAAGTGCTACTACTACTACTACTACAACTACTACTGCTACTACTACTACTACTACTACAATTAATACAACAACTACTACTATGACTACTTGTACAACAACAACTTCTGCTACTACTACTACTACTACTACTACTACTATTACTCCTCCTACTACTCCTACTACTACTATGACTATTGCTACTAATACTACTACTACTATTACTTCACCAACTACTACTACTATTACTGCTAGTACTACTGCATCTATTACTGCTACTACTAACATTACATCTACAAAAACTTCTACAATAGCTGCTACTACTACTACAACTGCTACAACAACAACAGTAACTACTACTACTACTACTACTACTACTACTACTACTACTACTACTACTACTACTACTACTACTACTACTACTACTACTATACTCCTCGACGACGACGACTACTACTACTACTACTACTACTACTACTACTACTACTACTACTACTACAAAACTGCTGCTTGCTGCTACTACTACTTATTTCTTACTATATTTACTGCTGCTACTACTACTACTGCTGCTGCTTACCACTTACACTATTTCTACTTACTCTGCTACTACTGCTACTCCTTTCACTATACTCTTACTCGTACTATTATTATAAACTGCTAAACTGCCTCCTACTACTACTACTTCTACGACTACTATGACTTCTACTACTCCTACTCCTACTACTACTAGTACTCCTACAACAACAACTACTGCTCCTACTGCAACTACTACTACTTCTTCTGCTACTACTACTACTACTTCTACTTCTAGTACTCCTCGTGCTACTCCTACTACTACTACTTCTTCTTCTTCTTCTTCTTCTTCTTCTTCTTCTTCTACTACTACTACTACTACTACTAATATGACTACAACTCTTCCTCCTCCCCCTACTACTACTAATACCATTACAACACCTACTACTAATACAACTATTACTCCTACGCCTATAACTATTCCGACTAATACTTCTACTACTACAATAACTACTACTACAATAACTACTACTACAATAATAACAACTACTACTACTATTGCTGCAATGACGACTACAGCTACTCCTACTACTGTTCTGAATACTGCTTCTTCTCCTACACCTACACCTACTACTAATACTACTACTACTACTTCTACTACAAATAGTAGTACTACTACTATTGCAACTACTTCTACTACAACCACTGCTACTGCTGCTGCAGCTGCTGCAACTATTGCTGCTATTCATACTACTGCTACTACGACAACTACTACTACTGCTACTACTACTACTACTACCTCTACTACTACTAATACTACTAACACTACTACTACTTCTGCTAGCATTACTGCAATGACTACTACTACTACTACAATAACAAATACTACTACTACAACTACTACTACTAACACTACTACTACAACAACTTCTTCTTTTACTACTACAGCTACTGCTACTACTAATACTACAACTACAACAACAACAACAACTACTACTACTACGATGACTAAAACTGCTAGTACAACAACTTCTACTATTATTACTATAGCTACTTATACTACAATTGCTACTACTACTACTATTGCTACCACTGCTTCTACTTCTACTACTACTACTACATCAAGTGCTACTGCTACTACTACAGTAACAACTACCACTACTACAACTATTACAACTACTACTACTGCTACCATTACTACTAGTATTACTACAAGAACTACTATAATGACTACTACTACTACAACAAGTGCTACTACTGCGTCTACTACTATTACAACTATTACTACATCAAGTGCTACTATTATTACTATTGTAAGGACTACTACTACTACAACTACTTCTACTTCTATTACTACTACTACTATTATTCCTCCTACTACTCCTACTTCTATAATGACTATTGCCACTACTACTACTACTATTACTTTGCCAACTACTGCTACTACTGCTACCACTACTACATTTTCTACTACTACTACTACAACTACCTCTACTACTACTACAACTCTAATGCTACATTTACTACCTCTACTAGTACTACCTCAACTACTACTACTTCTACTACTACTATGACTACTGCTGCTACTATTACTACTAATACTACAACTACTACTACTCCTAGTACTGCTATTACTACAACTGCTACTACTACTACTACTTCTACTACAACAACAATAACAACTACTACTACCACTGCTACTACTGTTACTAGTAGTACTGCTACTCCTAGTACTACTACTACTATTCCTGCGACTATTACTATGACTACTACTACTGCTACTACTACTATTGCTACTGCTGCTACTACTATTGCCACTACTACTACTACTGCTGCTGCTGCTACTACTCCAACATCTACACTACTACTACCACTACTACTACTACTACTACTACTACTACTATTACTACTAGTACTACACTATTGCTACTACTTCTAATACTGCTACAACAACTACTACTAATAGTATTGCTAGCGGTAGTAGTAGTAGTTATAATAGTAATAGTAATAGAAGTAGTAGTAGTTGTAGTAGTAGTAGTAGGACATGTTATTATAGTAGTGGTAGTAGTAGTTGCAGTTGCAGTAGCAGTAGTAGTCATCGTGGTAGTTGTAGAAGAAGCTATAGTGGTAGTAATAGAAGTGGCAAAAGTAGCAGTAGTAGTAGCAGCAGCAGTAGATATAGTAGTAGCAGGAGCACTAGTAGCGGTTGTAGTAGCAGTACTACTAGTAGTACCAACAATGATAGTAGTAGTAGTATTAGTAGTAGTAGCTGTTGTAGAAATAGTAATAGTAGTAGTAGCAATAGCAAAAGTAGCCACAGTAGGAGGAGGAGGAGTAGTAGCAGTAGCAGTAGCAGTAGTAGTAGCAGAAGTAGCAGCAGCAGTATTATTAGTAGTAATAGTAGTAATAGTAGTAGTAGTAGTGCTAGCCGCTGCAGTAGTCACAGTAGTAGTAGTAGTAGTTGCTATAATAGTAGCTGCAGCAATTGTAGTAGCAGTAGTCATAATAATGACAGAACTAGTAGTAGTACGAGTTATTATTATAGTAATAGTAGTAGTAGTAGCAGTAGTAGTAGCTGCAGTAGCTTAGTATTAGTTGTAGTGCAAGTAATAGTAGTAGTAGCAATGGTAGTAGTAGGAGGAGAAATCATAGTAGTTGTAGAAGTATTAGCAATAGTAGCAATAGCAATAGTAGTTGTAGTAGTAGCAATAGTAATAGTAGTAGTACTAGCAGTAGTGGCAGTTGCTGTAGCAGCAGCAGTAGTAGTAGAAATAGTAGTAGCTGTAGAAGCAATAGTAGCAGTAGTAGTAGTTATTGTAGTGGTAGCACTAATAGTAGTAAAATAAGTAGTAGGAGTAGTAGTGGTAGTAGTAGCAGTAGTTATAGTAGTAGTTTTAGTAGTAGTAGTAGTAGTAGTGGAAGTAGTAGTTGTTGTTATAGTTGTAGTTATAGTAATAGTAGTAATAGTAGTTGTTGTTGTTGTTGTAGTAGTTCGAGTAGTAGTAGTAGGGGTAGTAATAGAAATAGTAGGAGTAGTAGTTGGAGTAGCAATAGAAGTAGTGGTAGTAATAGCAGTAGTAGAAGTAGTAGTAGTAGTTGTTGTTGTTGTTGTTGTTGTAGGAGTGGTAGTAGTGGTAGTAGTAGTAGCAGTTGCAATAGTAGTAAGAGTACTAGTGGTAGTTGTAATATTTGCAATAGTAGTAGTAGGAGTGGTAATTGTAATACTAGTAATAGTAGTAGTTGTTATTGTTGTAGTTGTAGTAATAGTAGTATTAGCAGTTGCTGTAATAATAATAGTAGTAATAGTAATAATAGAAGTAGTACTAATAGTAATAGTAATATTTGTAGTAGGTGTATTTGGAGTAGTAGTAGTAGGAGTATAAGTAGTAACAGTAGTAATAGCTGTAGAAGTAGTAGTAGTAGTCATAGCAGTAGCAGGAGTAGTAGTTGTTGTTGTTGTTGCAGTAGCTGTAGTGATAGTAGTTGTTGTGGTAGTAGTACTTGCAGTAGCAGTAGTAGTAGAAGTAGTAGTAGTAACAGTGGTAGTGGCAGTAGTAGTAGCAGAAGTATTAGCTGGAGTTATAAAAGTAGTAATAGCTGAAACAGTAGTAGCAGTAGTAGTTGTTGTTATAATAGCATTAGTAGTAGTAAAAGTAGTAGTAGCAAAAGTCACAGCAATTGTAGTTATAGTAAAACTAGTTATGGCGGCAACAGCGGCAATAGTAGTAGTGTTGTAATATTAGTAGCAGAAGTAGTTGTAGTAGCTGAAGTAGTTGCAGTATTAGTAGCAGTAATAGTACAAGTAGCAGTTGTCATTGTAGTTGTTGTTGTTGTAGTAGTCAAAGTTGTAGTAGTAGTAGTAGTAGTAACTATAGAAGCAGCAGCAGTAGTAGTGGCAGAAGCAGTAGTAGTAGCAATTAAAGTAGTAGTAGTAGTTATTCTAGCAGCAGGATCGATAGTAGCAGTAGAAATAGTAGTTGCAGTTGTGGTAGTAGTAGTAGTAATAGTAGTAGTAGCAGCAGTCATAGTTGCAGCAGTAGTAGCAGTAGTTGTAGTCATTGTAGTAGTAGTAGTTGTTGTCATAATAGTTGTAGTAGTACTAGTAGCAGAAATAGTAGTAGTAGGAAAAGAAGTAGTTGTAATTATAGCAGCAAAAGTAGTAGTAGCAGCAGCAGCATTAGTAGTAGTAGTATTAGTAGTAGTAGTAGTAGTTGAATTAGTAGTAGTAGCAGTAGAAGTAGCACTAGTTGTAGTAGTTGTAGTAGCAGCACTAGTCATAGTAGTAGTTGTAGTTGCAGCAATTGTAGTAGTAGTAGCAACAGTAGCAGTATGAGTAGAAGCAGTAGTAATAGTAGTAGTTGTTATTGTGGTAAGAGTAGTAGTAGTATTAGAAGTAGTAACAAAAGTAGTAGTTACAGTATCAGTAGGTGTAGTAGTAGTGGCAATAGTAGTATTAGCAGTAGTAGTTATTGTTTGACAAGTAGAAGTAGTAGTAGTAGAGGTAGCAGTAGTAGTAGTAGCTGTAGTAGTAGTAGAAGTAGTAGTAGTAGTAGTAGTAGTGCTAGCAATAGTAGTACTAGTTGTAGTAGCAAGAGTGTTATTAGTATGAGAGGTAGTAGTACTTGTTATTATTGGAAAAATAATAGTAGTAGTATTTTTAGAAATAGTAGTTGTATAGTTGCAGTAGTAGTAGTAGCAGTAGTAGCAGTAGTATTAGTAATAATGGCAAAAGTAGTAGCTGAAGTGGTAGTAGTAGTAGTAGCAGTAATAGTAGAAGTAGTAGTTGGAGTACTAATATTATTAGTAGCAATAGTAGTATTAGTAGTAATAGTAGTAGTAGTAATAGTGGTAGTAGTGGTAGCCACAATAGTAGTTGTTGTGGTAGTAGTAGTAGTTGTTGTTGTAGTTGTAGCAGCAATATTAGTAGCAGTCATAGTAGAAGTAGTAGTAGTAATTGCTTTACTAGTAGCAGTAGTAGTTGTTATTATAGTAGTACTAGTGGTAGTGGCAACAGAAGTAGCAGTAGTAGTAACAGTAGTAGTAGTATTACCAACAGTAGTAGTAGTAGAAATAGTGGCTAAAGTAGTAGTAGTACTAGTAGTACCATTGTAGTCGTAGTTGCAGTAAAAGTAGTAGTAGCAGTAGTAGTAATGGCAATAGATGTAGTTGCAGTAGAGGTAGAAGTTGTCATAGTAGCAGTTGTAGTAGGAGTATCAGTAGTAGCATCAGTGGTTGTAGTAGAAGTAGTAGTAGGTGCAGTAGTTGTAGTAGGACTAGGAGTAGTAGTAGTATATGGTGTAGCAGAAGTAGTAGCAGTTGTAGTAGTAGTGGAAGTAATAGTAGTAGTAGCTTTAGTAGCTGAAATAGCAGTAGTTGTATTAGTTGTAACAACAGCGGCAGAAGTAGTAGTAGTAGTAGTAGTAGTGGTAGTAGTAGTAGTATAAGTAATAGTAGTAGTAGTAGAATTAGTAGTAGTAGTAGCAGAAGTAGTAGTAGAAGTAGTAGTAGTAATAGTAGCAATCGTAGCAGTTGTAGCAATAGTAGCAGTAGTAGTAGTAGAAGTAGTAGTAGTTGTTATAATTGTAGTGGTCGGAGCAGTCATAGCAGTAGTAGGAGTAGTTACAATTGTAGTAGTAGAAATAGTGATAGCAACTATGGTAGCTATAGTATTAGTAGTAGTAGTGGTAGTAGTAGCAGTAGTAGTAGTGGTAGCAGTAGGAGCTATCGAAGCTGTTGTAGTTTGGGTAGTAGTAGCAGAAGTAGTAGTAGTAGTAAGAGTAGCAGTAGCAGCTATTGTAGTACAAGTAGTTCTAGTAACAGTAGTGGTAGCAGTATTTGTAATAGCAATAGTGGTTGCAGTAGTTGCAGTAGTTGGAGTAGTCATACTAGTAGCAGGTGTTGTAGCAGCAGTAATAGTATCTGTAGCAATAGGACTAGTAGTAACAGTAGTAGTAGTAGTTGGAGCAGTATTACTATTAACAGTAGTACTAGCAATCATAGTAGTAGCAGTAGGAGTACTAGCAGTAGTAAAAGGAGCAGTAGCAATAGTAGTAGGAGTAGAAGTGGCTATAGTAGTAGCAGTATCACTCATAATAATAATAGTAGTAGTAATAGTAGTAGCAAGAGTAGTAGTAGTAATAGTAACAGTAGGAGTAGAACAAATATAGCACCAGTAATAGTAGTAGGAGCAGTCGTAGTAGTATTTGTAATTGTAGCTGTCCTAGTAGGAGGAGGAGCAGTAGTAGTAGTATTAGTAGCAGTAGCGGCAGTAGTAGTAGTAGCAGTAGTAGTAGTTGCAGTAGTAGCAGTCGTAGTAGTAGTAGTTGTAGTAGTAGTTACAGTAATAATAGCAATTATCGTAGTAGCAGTTGTCGTAGAAGTAGGAAAAGTAGCAGTAGCAGCAGTAGGAGCAGCAGCAGTAGTAGCAGCAGCAGCAGCAGTACTAGTAGTTGTTGTTGTTGTTGTTGTTGTAGTAGTAGTAGTATATGTGGTAGTAACAGGAGCAGTAGTAGTAGCAGTAGTAGCAGTAGTAGCAGTAGTAGCAATAGTAGTAGTAGTATCGATAATAGTTGTAGTAGTAGTAGCAGCAGTAGTATAAGTAGTTGTAGTAGTTTTAGTAATTAGGGGAGTAGTAGTTGTTGCCATAGCAGTATTAGTAGTAGTAGTAGCAGCAGGTACAATAGTAGCTATCGTAGTAGCAGTAGGAGTAGTAGTTGGAGAAGTAGCTGTGGTTGTAGTAGCAGAAGTAGTAGCAGTAGTAGTAGTGGCAGTTGTAGTAGTAGTCATTGTAGCAGTAGTAGCAGTAGCAATAATAGTTGCAGTAGTGGTAGTAGGTGTTGCAGTAGTAGTAGTAGTAATAGCAGTAGTATCATTAGCAATAGTACTAGCCGGAGTACTAGTGGTAGGAGAAGTACATGTAGTTGTAGCAGTAGCAGTAATCGTATTAGTAGTTGTAGTGGTAGTACTTGTAGTAGTGGTAGTAGCAGCAGCTGTATCAGTAGCAACAATAGTAGTAGTAGTAGCAATACCAGTAGTAGTAGTAGTAGTAGTAATAGCTACAACAGTAGTGATAGTAGTAGTATTAATAGTAGTAGGAGAAGTGCCAGTAATAGTAGTAGTAGTGATAGTAGCAGTAGCAGCAGTAGTTGTTGCAGTAGTACTTGGAGCAATACTAGTAATAGGCGTACAAGTAATAGTAGTTGTAGTAGAAGCAATAGCAGCAGTAGTAGTAACAACCGTCGTAATTGTAGTTGTCGCATCAGTAACAGTACTAGGGGTAGTAGTAGAAGAGCTAGTTGGAGGAGTAATAGCAATAGTAGTATTGTAAGTAGTAGCAGTAGTAGCAGTACTAGTAGTAGTAGTTATAGTTATAGTAGTAATCGCGGTAGTAGCAGTAGTAGTAGTAATAGTAATAGTTGTTATTTTTGTAGCAACAATTGTAGTAGTAGTTGTAGTAGCAACAATCGTAGTTGTAATAGTGGTAGCTGAAGTTGTAGTCATAGTAGTAGTTGTTGTAGTAGCAGTAGTTGTAATAGAAGTAATAGTAGTAGAAGTTGAAGTAGTAGTGGTAGTAGTAGTAGCAGTACTAGCAGTAGTAGCAGTATTAGCAGTAGCATCAGCAGTAGTCGTAGCAATAATTTCAGTAGTAGCAGTAGTAGTAGTAGTAGCTGTAGTAGAAACATTACTATTAGTAGCAATAGTAGTAGTAGTAGGGGAAGTAATAGTAGTTGTTGTTGTAGTAGTAGTAGAAGTGGTAGTAGGAGTTGTAGCAATAGTGATTGTAGTAGCAGTAGCGGTAGTAGTGGTAGTAGTTGTAGTAGTAGTAGAACTAGTTGTAGGACTAGTAGCAGTAGTAGAAGTAATAGTAACAGCAGTAGTAGGAAAAGTAGTAGTAGTAATAGTAATAGCAGTTGTTGTTGTAGCAGCAGCAGTAGTAGCAGTAGTAGTTGTAATAGTCATAGCAGAAGTAGTAGTCATAGCTGTAGTCATAGTAGTAGCAGTTGTAGTACAAGTAATCGTAGTAGAAGTTGCAGTAGTGGTAGCATTAGTATTAGAAATAGTTGTTGTAGTAGTAGTAGTAGTAGTAGTAGTAGCAATAGTAGCAGTAGTTGCAGTAGCAGCAGTAGCATCAGCATCAATTGTAGCAATAATTGCAGTAGAAGCAGTAGTAGTTGTAGGAGTAGTAGAAGTAGTAGCTGAAGTAGTAGTAGTAGAAGTAGAATTAGTGGTGGTGGTGGTGGTGGTGGTAGTAGTAGTAGTAGTAGTAGTGTAGTAGTGGTAGTAGTAGTAGTAATAGTAATAGTAGCCATAGTAGTAGTAGCAGTAGTTATAGTAATAGGGGAAGTAATAGTTGTTTTAGTAGCACCGGTAGTAGTAGTTGTGGTAGGAGTCGTATCAGTAGTAATTGTAGTAGCAGTAACAGTAGTAGTGGTAGTAGTAGTAGTAGTAGTAGTAGTAGTTGTCAGAGTAGCAGTAGTAGCGGCAGCAGTTGTTGTAGTAGTAGTCGTAGTAGTTGAGGTAACAGTGGTAGTCATACCGGTAGTAGTAGCAGTGGTGGTAGTAATAGAAGAAGTAGTAGTAGCAGCAGTAGTCGTTGTTGTAGTACTAGTAGTAGTAGCAACAATAGTAGTAGGAGGAGGAGGAGGAGGATGAGCAGAAATAGTAGTAGTACTATTAGAGGTAGTTGTTGTTGAATCAGCAATAGTAGTAGTCATAGAATTAGCAATAGTCAAAGTAACAGAAGTAGCTGCAGTAGTAGTAGCAGTAGTAGTAGCAGTAGGAGTACTAGTAGGAGAAGTATTGCAGCACTAGCACTAGTAGTAGCGGCGGCAACCGCATAGCAGTAGTAGTAGAATTAGATGTAGTAGCAATAGTATTAGTAGCCGCAGTAGTAATTGTCGAAGCAGTAGTAGCAAAAGTAGTACGAGTCTTTGTAGTAGCAGTAGCTATAGCAGTCGTAGCAACAGTAGCAATAGTATCTGCAATAGCAGCAGCAGTAGTTGTTGTTGTTGTAGTAATTGTCATAGTAGTTGTGGTAGTAGTAGCAATAGTAGCAGTAGGAGTAGCTGTAGTAATTGCAGTAGTGGTAGTAGTAGAAGCAAAAGCAGTAGTAGCATGACAACAACAACAACAACTACTACTACAACAATTGCTACTCTTACTACTACTACTCATCCTCCTCCTACTACTACTACTACTACAACAACAACGACTACCACTACTCCTACTCCTATGTCCACTACAATTACTTCTACTACTATTACTACTACTCCTGCTACTACTACTCCTACCACCACCACCGCGACGACTACTACTACTACTACCATTTCTAATACTACTACTACTACTAGTGCCGATACTAATGCTAGTTTACTTACTACAACTACAACAACTACAACTACTAGAACTAATACTACCACCACTATGACAACTATTTCTACAACCACCACTGAACTGCAACTACTACTACTGTGGTTACTACTACTCTACTACTAGTTCTACCCCCACTCCATCTTCAACTCCTACTCCTACAACAACAACAACAACTACTACTACTACTACTACTACTACAACTACCACTACCACTATAACAACTACTACCACTGCCACAACATTTACTACTACTACTAAAACCGCAATCACAACTGACACTGCAACTACTACTATTATTACTACTACTACTGTTACTACTAATACATATGCTCCTACTACTACTACTAGTACTACTACTACTACTACTACTACTGCTGCTGCTACTATTACTATTACTACTACTACTACGGCCACAACTTCAACTACTACTACAACAACAACTAATACTACCGCTACATCTACTCCTGCTACAACTACAACAACAACAACAACTACCACTACTATTACTATTTATGCTGCTACTACTGTTACTACTCCACTACTTTTACAATTACTATTACTCCTGCTACTACTTCCACCACTACTACACCTACTATTACTACTACCACAACTATTACGACTACTACTACTCCTGCTTCTAATACTACTACTACTACTAATACTACTACTTTTACTACTACTCTTACCACCAATACCAGTACTACTACTACAACCACTACAACTTCTACTACTACTACTCTTACTACTACGACTATAACAACAACAACAACTACTACTACTACTATTTCCCATGCTACTGCTGCTCCTATAGCTACTACTGCTACTACTACTACAACTGCTACCAGTACTACCACTACCACTAAAATAGCAACAACAATGACTACTACCACTGCTACTACTACTACTGGTACTTCTACAACTACTACTCTAGCTACATTTGCTAATACAGCTACTATTACTACTACTTCTACTGCTACAACAACTACCACTGCTGCTACTGCTACTGCTAGTACTGCTACAGCTAGTACTGCTACTGCTGCTGCTGCTGCTGTTACTGCTTCTACTACTACTGCTACTATTTCTATAATAACTCCTACTACTATTTCTATGGTTGCTGCTACTACTGCTATTACTAGGATTGCAAGTATTGCAACTTTTGCTACTCCTGCTACTATTGCTACTGCCATTACTAATACTGTTGTTGCTGCTGCTGCTACTGTTACTATTATTACCACTACTACTACTACTACTACTACTGGAAGCACTCCTACTCCTACTAATACTACTGCTATTACTACTACTACTACCACTACTAATGATGTTGCAGCTGGTACTCCTACTCCTACTGCTACTATTATAATTCGTACTACTACGACCACAGCTACTGCTGCTATTACCACTATTATTATTATTACTACTACTACTACTAATTCTATTACTACAAGCACAACTACTACCTCCATTATTACAACTACTACTACTCTTGCTATTACTACTACAATTACTACTGCTACTACTTCCACTACTACTTCTGCTACTACTTCAACTAATGTTGTTGATGCAGCTACTCCGACTACTACAACTATGACTACTACTACTACTCTTGCTACTATTACTACTAGTACTACCATTACTACAAGTACTAGTAATACTACTACAGCTACTACCACTACTGCTGCTGCTGCTGCTACTCCTAATTTGACTACTACTACTTCAACTACAATTACTACTTCTTCTACTACTCCAACCACTACTACCACTAGTACCATAAGGCCTACTACTTCTACTACCACCACCACTACTACTACCACTTCTACAACCACTGCTACTGCTACCACCACAACACCTACTCCTGCTCCTGCTACCACTACTATCAATACAACAACAACAACTACTACTACTACTCCTACTGCTACTACTCATACAACTACTACTAAAATTACTACTGCCAACTACTACTACTGCTATTATTACTACTACTTCTGCTACTACTATCGCTACTAGTACTAGCACTACTACTACTTCTGCTACTACTACTACTAGTACTGCTTCTCCTACTACAACTACCACTACTACTACAATAACTACTACAACAACAACTACTACTACTTCAGTTACTACTACTACTACCACTGCTACCACTACAAATACTACTACTACTACTATGACTACTACTCCTAAAACCTTTAGTACTAATGCTATAATTACTACAAATGCTTCTACTGCTATTAGCAATGCTACTGTAGCTACTACTGCTACTACTGCTGCTAATGCTACTACTCATAGTTCTACTACTACTACTACTACTAACACTAATACTACTACTCCTATTATAATTACTACTACTGCTACATCTAATGCTGCTGCTGCTATTACGAAGACTTCTACTACTACAAATATAACAACAACTACTGCTGTTGCTACTTGTGCTGCTGCTGCTGCTGCTGCTACTACTACTACTAAAGCTGCTACGACTACTACTACTACTACTACTACGACTGCTACTTCTAACGGTAGTACTACTCCTACTACTGCTACAACAACACTACTGCTATTACTCCTACTACCTCTACTACTACTACTTCTACTATTACTACTCATACTTCTATTACCACTGCTACTACTTCAGCTACTATTGCTACTACTATTACTACTACTACTTCTACTACTTCTACCACTACTTCTACTAAAACTACTACTACTATAGTTGCTTTTGCTGCAGTGCTTAATACTTCCACTACTACTGCTGCTACTGCTACTACGACAACAATAACTACTACTACTACAATAATAACTACTGTTACTACTACCTCTACTACTTCTGCTACTACTACTAATACTACGGCTAGTACTAATGCGACTACGGCTACTACTACTTTTGCTGCCACAACTGCTACTATTGCAACTACTACCACTACTAGTCTTACTACTACTACTACTACTACTAATACAACTACTTCGACTGCTACTGCTACTATTACTACTATTGATACAACTACTTCGACTACTACTGCAACTACTGCTACTACTACTACTCCTACTACTACTATTACAATAGTGACTAACACTACTACAACTACTACTTCTACTGTTGTTGCTTCTACTACAGCTACACTATTACTACTGTTACTATGACCACTACTACGGCTACTGCAACTACTACTACTTCTCCTACTGCTACCACTATAGCTACTTCTACTGCTACTACGATTGCTACTACTACTGCTACTACTACTAGTACTTCTGCTACTACTTCGACTACTATTGCTGCTATTACAACTGCTACTATTTCTCCTACCCCTTCTAATGGTACAACAACTACTGCAATTACTACTAATACTACTACTACTACTACTACTACTACTACTACTACGACTGGTACAATTGCTACTACTACTACAGGTAATAGTACTATTACTACTACTACTACATCTTGTTCTACTACTACTGCTTCAACTACTGCTCTTACTGTTTCAACTACTACTACTACTACTACTACTAACACAACTACTACTACTACTACGACTACTACTGCTAGTAGTACTAGTGCATCTAGTGTTATTGCTGCTACTACTCCTACCACTACTACTACTACTAACACCACCACTGCTACTACTACTACTACTACAACTGTTGTTGCTACTGCTGCTGCTACTACTACTACTACAACAACTGTTGTTGCGACTGCTGCTGCTACTACTACTACGACTACTTCAACTACCGCTATAGTTGCTAATATTACTCCTACTACTGTTGCTGCTACAACAACAACAACTACTACCGCTACTACTAATGACACTACTACTCCTACTACATCTACTACTGCTATTACTCCAACTACTACTACTACTACTACTACTATTTCTGCTACTACTACTGCTAATACTACTATTAGTATGACTACTACTGCTACTAACACTGCGACAACAGCTACTACTGCTCCTATTATAACTACTACTAGTGCTACTACTAATACTACTATTAATGTTACTACTGCTACAAAAGTTACTGCTACTACTACTACTGCAACTATTACAACAACTACTATTAGAGCTGCTGCTACCACTATGACTACTACTTCTCTTATTACTATAGCTGATACTACTATTCCTACTAATGCTTCTAGAACTTCAGCAACAACAACTAATATTGCTACTACAAATGATACAATTACTCCAATTACTGCTACTGCTACTACTGCAACATCTCCTACTACTATTACTCTTACTACTATTGGTACTACTGCTGCTACTACAACTACTATTACTTGTGCTACTACTACTATTATTACTACTACTACTACTATTGCTGCTACTTCTACTACTGCTGCTACAACTACTATTGCTAATACTGTTACTACTGCTGCTTCTCCTACTACTACAACCAGGACAAAAACTACCGCTACAATTGCTACTACTGCTACTATTACTACTACCCCTAGTTCAACTGCTACTACTACTGCTACTATTGTCACTAATGCTACTACTACTGCTACTGCAACTACTTCTACCGCAACTACTACTGCAACTACCGCTACTATTGCTACTACTCTAACTACTACCACTACTATTACGACAATTGCTACTATTGTTACTACTATTGCTACAATTGTTACTACTACTACTACTATTGCTCCACTACTACTATAACAACAACTACTACTACTACGGCTCCCATACTACCGTTATTACTACAACAACTACTACTACTACAATTGCGGTTGCAAATACTAGTACTACTACTACTAGTTCTGCTACTTCTACTGCTACAACTACAAGTACTACTAGTACAACTTCAACTACGTCTACTACGACTGCTACAACTTCTGCTACTGCTACTTCTACTTTGGCTGCTACTCCTATACTACCGTTACTACTACTAATGCTACCACAACTTCTTCTTCTACTACTACTACCACTACAACATCTACTACTACGGCTACTACGGCTATTGCAACTACTACTACTTCTCCTACTGCTACCACTATAGCTACTACTTCTGCTACTACGACTGCTACGACAATAGCTACTACTACTACTATTTTTGCTACTACTTCGACTACTACTGCTGCTATTACTACTACTACTACTACTACTATTACTACTACGACTACTACAATTATTATTAATACTACTACTACTATTTTTACTACTGCCACAACTACTACCACAACAACAACTATTACACTGACAAATACTCCTACTCCTACTCCTACTCTTACTACTACAACTACTCCTACTACTACTATGCCAACTTCTACTAATTGTATTGTTGTTGCTGCTGATGATGCTCCTCCTGCTACTCCTACTACCACCACTACTACTGCTACTACTGCGACTACTTCTTATTCTTCTACGACAACAACAATAATAACTACAAGTAGTAGAATTTCTGCTGCTGCTATTCCAACTAATACTACTATTACAACTTCTTCTACAACTGCTACAATAACAACTACTATTACTGCTTCTACTACTATGACTACGATGACTACTACACAACGACTCCCACTACTACTTCTTATACTACGACTACCAGTACAACTACTACTAGAATTGCTACTACTACAACTACTACTATTGCTACTACTTCTAAAATGACTACTACTACTACTACTACTACTATAGGTACTACTCCTACTACTACTACTATTACTACGACAACTACTACAACTATTATTACAACAACAACTACTACTACTAGTACTACTACTACTACTACTACAACTATTACACCTGCTACTACTGCCACTACTACTACTACTACTACAACTATTACACCTGCTACTACTGCCACTACTACTACTGCTACAACTACTACTACTACTACTGCTACTACTACTACTATTCCAACTCTTTCTCCAACTCCTCCTCCTGCTACTACTACTACTGTGATTATTATTACTACTACAACAACTACTACTACTATTACTACCTCTACCACTACAACAACAACTACTACGACTATTACTACTTCTACTACTACTACAACTAGTACTACTACTACATCTAGTACTGCTGCTAAGATGACTACTAGTACAACTATTGCTACACTACTGCTACTACTACTACTACTCTACTACTACGGCTACTACTATGACTACTATTACTACAACTCCTACTCCTACAACCGCTACTACAACTACTGTTGTTGTCGCTGCTCATGCTACGACTACTACTACTGCTGCTTTTGTTGTTGTTGCTACTAATACTAATGCTACTACAACTACTGTTACTACACTGCTACTCTATTGACTACTACTGCTATTATTGCTGCTACTACTACTATTAATACTACTACTACTCCCACTACTGCTAATATTGCTACAGCTACTATTGCTATTACTACTAATGCTTATGCTAATGCTTCTACTGCTAGTACTACAACTAATACTACAGCTACTGCTACAACAGCTATTGCTACCACTTCTACTACTACTACTACTACTACTTCTACTACTACTACTACTACTACTACTACTAATACTACTTCTACTACTCCTACTACTATTCCTACTGATACTACTAGTCCTACTACTACTACTACTACAATAACTACAACTACTATTGATACAACTACTACTACCATTGCTACTACTACTACTATTGCTCTTACTACTCCTAATACTCCCAAAACTACTACTTCTATTACTACAATTGTTGTTGCTAATACTACAACTACTCCTACCACTACAACTTCTACTACAACTACTATTATTACTAGTACTACTACTGCTGCTACAACTATTATCACTACTACTACAATTATTACTACTGCTACTACTTGCTACGACTACTACTACTGTCACTTCTGCAACTAGTACTGTTGTTGTTGTTGTTGCTGCTACTACTACTACTACTACTACTACTATTGCTAATACTACAATTACAACAACAACAACTACTACTACTACTACTATGGCAACTGCGACTACTACTACCGCTACTACTATTGCTACTATTGCTGCATTTGCAACTGCTACTATTGCTACTACTTCTACTACCACTTCTTCAGCTACTACTACTACTACTACTACTACTACAGCTACTACCGCGACACTACTACTATTACTACAACTGTTTCTGCTACTACTGCTGCTGCCGCTACAGCTACTACTACAACTATGACTATTACTACTACTACTTCTACTGCCCCTACTACTATTGCTACTACAAATACGACTACTACTGCTACTACAACTACCACTACTGCTACTACTTCTAGTGCTACTCTTGCTGCGCTACTAATGTGACCACAACTACTACTGCTAATGCTACTACAACAACTTCTATACCGACTACTCCAACTACTACTACAGTCGCGTCTATTACTCCTACTACTACAACAATAACTACTACTAATACTATTACTCACAATGACAACAACAACTACTACTACTGCTTACTACTACTCCTACTACAACAACTACTACTAACTACAACTACCACTACTACTACTACAACTTATTATTACTATGATTGCTACTGCTACTGTTACTCCCACTACTCCTCCTAGTACTATTGTGGATGCTACTGCTACTGCTACTGCTACTGTTACTCCCACTACTCCTCCTAGTACTATTGTGGATGCTACTACTACTGCTACTGCTACTACTACCGAAAATTTTGCTACTACTGCTACTACTACTGCTACTACTGCTATTACTGCTACAACTACTACAACAACTACTCCTCATACTACTACAGCATCCACTACTACTACTACGATTGCTGCTGCTCCAACTGCTACTACTACTACAACCAATGCAACTACTGCTTCTGCTAGTACTATTGATACCACAACTACTATTACTGCTATAACAACTATAGCTGCTTCTACTATTACTACTACTACTACAAATACAATTACAACAACTACTACTAATACAACAACTGCTGTTGCTACTACTGCTAGTACTACAATTGATACTTTTTTTGCTACTACAACTACTATTGCAACTACAATTGCTACTACTACTACCACTACTACTACTTCTGCTACCATAAATACTACTACAACAAATGCTACTTCTACTGCTACAGCTACTGCTACTAATGCTGCTACTATTGCTATTACTACTACTACTAATTGTATCGCTACTAGTACTACTACTAGTACTACGACAGCAACATCTACTGCTACAACCACTACTGCTGTTACTATTCCTACTACTGCTACTACTACTACTACTACCACTCCTAGTACTGCTACTACTATTACTATTGTTACTACTGCTTCTACTTCTTCTACTGCTACTACAACTACTATTACTAGTACTTCTACTCCTACTACTACTACTCCTACTACTACAACTCCTATTACTACTATTACTACTACTACTACAACAACAACAACAACAACAACTAGTACTACTATTAAGTACAACTACTACTATCACTACTACTACAACTACTGCTACTACTGCTACTACTTCTACTAATGCTACTGCTACTATTACTACTGCTGCTGCGGCTGCTACTACTACTACTGCGGCTGCTACTACTACCACTACTACTACTGGTGCTACTATTACTGCTACTGCTATTGCTACTACTGTGGCTGCAACAACTACTGCTGCTGCTGTTGCTACTACTACTACTACTATTACTACTAATACTATAACTACTATGTTGCTGCTACTACTGCTACTACTACTACTACTACTATGTTACTAGTACTACTCCTACTACAACTACTGGTACTGCTGGTACTATTGCTACTACTACTACTACTGCAACTACTACTACTACTACTACTGCTACTGATTTTAATGCTTTGGCTACCACCACTGCTACTGCTGCTACCACTAATCGTACTACTACCATTACTACTACTAGTATAACTCCTCATACAACCACAATAGCAACTACTACCACAATAACAAATCCAATTACTAGTACTACTCCTAGCATTGCTCCTACCACTGCTACTAATACTACTGCTACTATAACTATTGCTACTACTGCTACTACTAGAACTACAGCTACTACAACAACAACTACTGCTACCACTACTAAATACTACAACTTCTGCTACTGCTACTACAACTACTGCTACTACAACTACTAATACGATTGCTACGACGGCTACTACTACTAGAACCCATCCTACTACTACTACTACTATCGCTACTACTACTACGACTACCGAAGCTGCTACTCCTACTACTATTGCTACTACTACTACTCGTACCACTGCTATTTCCAATACTACTACTTCTGCAACTACTTCTTCAACTAGTATAACTACTATTCCTACTATAGCTGCTGCTACTACCACTACTACTACTACTATGACTACTACTACTACTACTACTGCTACTACTACTACAGCTACTACTATTACTACTACCACTACTACCACTACAACTCCTAATACTACTACCACTACTACTATTACTACCACTACTACTGCCACATCTGCTGCAACTGCGATTACTGCAACTGCTGCTACTACTATTACTGTTTCCACTATTGTAGCTACAGCTACTTCTACTACTACTACAACTACTATGACAACATCTAATTCTACTACCACTACAGCTACTACTACTCCCACTATTACTGCTACCGCTACAACTACTTGTTCTCCAACTACTACTATTGCTAGAACTACTACAACAACTACTACTACTACAACTACCTACGACTACTATTACTACTACTATTGCCGCTACTACTACTACTACTACTACAACTATTGCAACTTTTAGTGCTAGTACTACTACAATTGCTACTACTACTACTACTACTTTTGCTGCTATTACTATTATTGCTACTACTACTCCTACAACTACTGTAGCTACTACTACTTCTCCCACTACTATTACTATTATCACTGCTGCTGTTACAACTAGTACTACTACAACTTCTACTACTACTATAGCTACTACTACTACTACTACAACTGCTACTGCTTCTAATACGACTACTACTACAACTACTGCGGCTACTAATACTACTACTAATATGACTACTACTTCTATTGATGTTGCTACTCCTACAACTACCACAGCTACCTTTGTTACTACCACTACTTCTACGACTACTTCAACTACTATTGCTACAAATTCTATAATTGCCACTACTACTGCTATAGCTGCTACTGCCAATACTATTGCTACTAAAATTGCTACTACTGCTATGATTGCATTGCTACTACTACTTTCACTATTACTGCTGCTCTTAGTTTTACTACTGTTACAACTACTGCAATTGCTGCTACCACTACCACTGCTGTTACTTCTACTACTGCTATTGCTTTTATTTTTGCTGCTACTACAACTACTACTACTCTTACAACTACTGCTGCTGCTGCTTGCTACAGCTACTCTACTACTACTACAAGTACTACTACAGCTTCTGCTACAACTACTACTTATCCAACTACTACTACTTCACTGTTGTTGCTACTACTACCGCTACAACGGCTACTACTACTACTACTACTCTTAATACTACTAAAACTACTACTACTATTTCTTCTTCTACTATGGCCACAAGTACTTCTACAACAGCTACCTCTACAAAGGCGGCTACAACAACTTCTACTAGTACTGCTGCTACAATTACTACTAATACTACTACTACTACTACTATTACTCCTGCTGCTGCTGCTACCGCAACTACTGCAGCTACTATTGCTACAACAACTACTAGTTCTACTACTACTACTACAACAACTCCTATTGCTACTGCTACTACCGCTCCTGCTAATACAACTACTACTACTACTACTACTACTATGACTACTACTACTACTACTACTACTGCAACTACTACTACTTCTACGACTACTACTACTACTGCTACTACGACTACTACTACTACTACGACTACTACTACTACTACTACGACTACTACTACTACTACTACAACTACTACTGCTACTACTACTACTGCAATAACTACTATTACTACAACAACAGCTACTACTACTACTGCTACTACTACTACAACAACAACTACTACAAGAACTCCTCTTGCTACAGCTACTACTGCAATAACTACTACTGCTACAACAACAGCTACTACTACAATAGCTACCACCCTTACTACTACTAATACTATTTCTACTACTTTTACTACTACTACTATTGCTGCTACTGTTACTACTGCTACTACTGCTACTACACCACTACTTTTGCGACATTAACAATGACTACAACTACTATAACTACCACTGCTTTGATTGCTACTTCTACTGCTACAACAATGACTGCTATTATTGCAACTACCACTACTACTACTGCCACTCTTACTACAACTAGTACTAATTCCACTACTACAAAGTACTACTACTGCTGCTACTACTGCTACTGCTATTACTAGTACTACTACTACTACTTTAATCCTGCTACTAATACTACTCCTACTACTACAACTTCTCCTATAACTACAATAGCTACTACTACCACTACTACTACTGCTACAACTTGTACAACTCCTAGCAATGCAACTATTACTAGTATTACTACTACTACAAGTACTACTACAGCAACTACTACTACTACTACCCCTACTAAATACTATGACTACTGCTTCTCCTATTACAGCTACTGGTACTACTACTGCTACTTTAACTAATGCTACAACTACAACAACTACTACTACTATTGCTAATACTACAACTTCTACAACGACTATTGTTGTTGCTACTACAACTACAACAACTACTACCTCCGCAACTACCACAACTACAACAACAACTACTACCACTATTGCTACTGGTACAACACCCACTATGACTGCTACAGATACTACTACCACCATAACAACAACAACTACTGCTACTACTACTACTACTACTACGGCTGCTGGTACTGCAAATACTATTGCTACTACAACTACTCCAACTACTGCTACTGCTACTACTACTCCATCTCCTACTTAAACTAATACTACTACTATTACTACTACTGCTATTGCTACTACTACTGCTACTATTGCTGCTACTGATATTGCTAAAACTACTATTACTCCTCCTACTAGTATAACTGACACTACTATTACCACTGCTATTACTACTTGCTACAAATACAACGGCCACTTTTGCAACAGCTACTGCTACCGCTCCAAATGCTGCTACAGCAACTACTACTACTACCACAACTACTACAATTACTACAACAACAACAACTACTACTACTATTATTACTACTATTTCCACTACTACTACTCATGCTACGACTTCTACGATGACTACTACTACTGCTACTACTACTACTACTAGGACTACTACTACAACTTCTACTACTACAACTACTACTCCTGCTACTACTACTTCTTCTACTACTACTCCAGCTACTACTACCACTATGACTACTACTATGACTACTACCACTACTAGGAAGACTACTACTACTACTACTTCATCTACCACTACAACTACTATTACTGCTACTACACTACTACAACAACTACTACTAGGAGAAGTACTATTACTCCTGTACTACTACTACTCCTACTACCACGCTTGCTACAACTACTACTATGACTACTACTACTACTACTACATCTACTATAATAACAACTTCTACTGCGACTACACTACTACCATAACTGCTACTACTACTCCTACTACTACTCCTACTACTACTACTACTCCTCCTACTACTACTAATACTACTACTACAACTAGAACTACTACAACTACTAAAACTACCGCTACTGCTACTGCTACTACTGCTACTACTACTACTACTACTACTACTACGACTGACTACTAACGGGGACTACTATAACTACTATTACTGCTACTACTACTTCTTCTAATACTTTTGTAGCTACTACTACTACTACTCCTCTCATTCCTACTACCATGACTGCTACTACTACTCCTTCTGCTACCACTACTATTAGTACTACTACCACTACTACTACTCTGCCTCCTCCTACCTGCTACTACTGCTATTGCTACTACTGTTGCTACTACTAAAACTGCTACTACTATTGCTACTGGTGGTACTACTGCTGCTACTGCTACTACTACTAGTGCTACTACTAATACAACTACTACAATAATTGCTACAACTAATACTACCACTGCTACTACTACTCTCACTCCTACTACCACTACTACTACTACTAGTCGTACTGCAACTACTACTTCTACTACTCCTACTACTGCTGTGGCTACTATTGTAGCAACAACCATTATTATTACTACTACTACTACAACTATAGTTACTACTACTACTACAACTACTATTGCTACTGCTACTACTACTGCTACTACTACTGCTACTACAACAACGACATCAACAACTACTACTACTGCTACTGCTACAACAACTACTACTGCCACTACTAGTCCTACTACTACTGTAACTACTATTGGTACTACTGCCTCAAATATTACTCCTCCTACTGCTACTGCTACTTCTCCTAGAACTATTGCTACGAATACTACTCTAACCACTACTACGACTACTACTCCTACACCAACTATTACCACAGCTACTACTATAATTGCAACTACTGCTAGTACTACTACCGCTACTGCTACTACTACTGCTATTGTTACTACTGTAGCTATACTTCTACTGCTGCAGCTACTACTACAACCACTCCTAGTACTTGTTCTACTATTGCTGCTGCTGCTACTACTGCTAATACTGCTAATATTACTACTACTACAACTGCTATTACTATTACTATTGATGCTACTACTACTACTGCTAATACTGCTAATATTACTACTACTACAACTGCTACTACTATTAATATTATTACCACTACTACTATTAGTTCTATTACTTGCTACTACTACTAATGCCACTACTACTACTACTATAGCTACTACTTCACCTCCTGCTACAAATGCTGCTGCCACTATTACTTCTCCTCCTACTACTAATACTACTACAGCAACTACTACTACTACTCCTTCTACTAGTACAACTGCTACTACTACTACTACTACAATAACAATTACTACTGCTATTGCTACTATTACTATTGCTATAGCTACGAATGCTGCTGCCACTATTGCTACTTTTACTACAACTACTACTACGATTGCAACTACTACTACTACTACTACTGCTTCCATTACTACTACTACTCTTTCTCCTACTACTAATACGGCTACTCCTCATGCTACTATTACTCATAATACTAGTACTACTACTGTAGCTACTACTTCTAGTACTTCTACTATGACTACTACTACTATTGTCTCTGCAACTACTACTTTCACGACTACTACTGCTGCTACAACTACAGCTACGGCTGTAGTTACTGCTACTACTATAATAGCTAGTACTACTAGAGCCACTACTACAGTTGTTGCTGCTACTGCTACTGCTACTACTGCTACTATTATTACTACAACTACTGCTACTACTACTACTACTACTACTACTACTACAGCTGCTGAGATTACTCCTACTACTACAACCACAACTACTACTGCTACTATTACTAACAACAACTACGACTACAACTCCTAATACTACCACTACTACTAACTACAACTACTTCTACTACTACTACTACTTCTTACTACTACTACTTCTATAACACTACAGCTGCTACTACTACTTCTACTGCTACTACTACTAATACTACTGTTAATACTACTACTACTACTATTATCACTACTATTAGTACTACTCTTCCGACTACAATAGCAACCACTACTATTACTACCACTGCTACTGCTCCAGCTGCTAATAATGCTACTACTACTACTGTAGCTGCTTCTACTACTACTACTGCTGCTGCTACAATAGCTGCTACTACTGCTACTTCTGCTAGTACAAATGCTACTACAACAACAACTATGACTGCTAGTACTACTACTACTACTAATGCTACTACTACTGATACTACTACGGCTACAACTACTACTATTGTTGCTATTACCACAACTGCTATAATTACTACTGCTACTACCACCACTACTACTACTGCAAATATTACTGCTGCTACTACTACTACTAGTACTACTCCTACTTCTACTATTGCTACTACTGCTACTGCTACTTCTGCTACAACTGCTGCTGCTACTACTCCTACTACTACACCTCTTACAACTAATGCTGGAATGACTTCTCCTACTACATAAACAACTACCACTTCTTCTATTACTACTGCTACTACTCCAGCTTCTACTCCTTCTACTTCTAACACTACCACTACCACTATTACTACTACTACAACTACTCCTACTACTACTACTACTACTACTGTGGCTACTAATACTACTACTAACACTCCTACCAATACTACTACTGCTATTGTTCTTACTGCTACTACTACTACTATTACTACTACTGCTACTGTTATTGTTATTGTTGTCGCTGCCACTACTGCTACTACTACTACTTATCCTACTACTACTACTACTACTATAGCTTCTACTGCTACTACACTACTATGGTTTCTACTGCTTCTGCTACTACTGTTATTGCTATTTCTACTACTACTGTTACTACTACCACTGTTACCACTGCTACTATTGCTACAATTACTACTCCAACTACTTTTACAACTACTGCTACTACTAGTACTATGATTATAACTACTACTACAACTGCTTGTACTACAACTACTTCTCCTACAATAACAACTACTACTACTTCACCTACTACTATTACTATTGCTACTACTGTGACTACTATAACTACAACTAGTGCTACTTTAATCGCTATTACTACTGCTACTCCTACTACCACTGTTACTACTCCTACTATGACCTCTATTACTCTAGTTGCTACACTACAGCTACTTCCACTACTACTACAACTACTCCTCCTCCTAATAGTACTACTGCTATTACAACAATAACATCTAATCCTACTACTACTTCTACTACTGTTGCTACTGCTTCTGCTGCAATAGTTATAACTGCTACTACTACTACTAATACTGCTACTCCATTGACTACTACTACTACTAATACTGCTGCTACTCCTACTACTACTACTACTACAACAATTGCTACTACTACTATACGACTTCTCCTCCTCCTACTTCTATAGCTGCTACAACAACTATTGCAACTGCTACTACTACTATTGCTACTACTACTATCTCTTCTTCTTCTACTAATACTACTACTATTGTTGCTACTACTACTTCTGCAACATCTACGACTATGGCTACTACTACTTTTACTACTTCTTCTACTACTAAGACTACTACTACTGCTATTACTGTAGCTTTTGCTACTACAACTGCTACTTCTACTGCTACTACTGCTACTGCTGCTGCTGCTGCTACTACTACTACTGCTGCTACTACTTCTAGAACTGCTACTTTTACTACTACTACTACTACTTCTACTATTACTACCATGACAACTATTACAACAACAACTACTAGTAGTAGTACTACTGTTGTCGCTATTGTTGTTGCTCCAACTAATGGGGCTACAACTACTACAACTACTGGTACTACTACTATGACTGCTAATAATACTACTATTACTGCTGCTGCTATTACTACTACTACTACTACTCCTCCTACTACTACTTCTTCTAATACAACAACAACTTCTACTTCTACTGCAACTGCTATCGCTGGTATTGCTACTAATAGAACTACTCCTTCTACTTCTCCTACTGCTGCTACTACTGCAACTCCCCCTACTACTACTACTGTGACTACTTCTACTACTACTACGACTCCTACAACTTCTCCTACTTCTTCTACTACTGCTACTACAACTATTGGTACTGCTGCTACAACAATTACTACTGCTACTACTACTACTACTAGTTCTTCTGTTAGTACTCTTGCTACTATAATTATTACTACTACTCCAGCTACTACTGCTACTTGTACTTCTACTGCTACTACTACTGCTACTAGTACTACTACCACTATTGCTACTGCTACTACTATTACTACTACTGCCACGGCGGCTACTAATACTACCATTACTACTCCTACTATCACAACTACTGCTACTGTTGTTGTTGTTACTACTGCTACTACTACTACTAATGATGTTGTTGCTGATGTCGCTACTAATACTACTACTATTTCGCCTACTACTACTACTAATGCTACTATTACTATAACTACTATTATTACTACTGCTACGACTAGTACTATACTATAAATACTACTGCTACTACTATGACTTTTACTACTACTACTACTACTGCGGCTACTAATACTACACCTACTACACCTACTACCACTACTACTACTACTACTAATGTTGTTGTTGTTGTTGTTGTTGCTAATAATACTACTATTTCTCCTACTACTACTACAAATGCTACTGCTACTATTGCTACTACATTGCTATTCCTTCGACTAGTACTACTACTACTGCTGCTACTGCTACTACTACTACTACTTCTACTTCTAATACTATTACTACTACTACTACCACTACTACAAATATTGCTTCTGCCACTACTACTATTACTAGTATTGCTTCTACTAAAGCTTCTACTGCTCTTGCAACTATAACTACTACAACATCAACTACTTTTACAACTACTACTATAACTACTACAACTACAACTATGACTTTTACTACAACCACTTTTACTACTTCCACTTCCCCTACAATAACAACAACAACTACTTTTCCAACTACTACTACTTCTTCTACTACTGTTACTACTACAACTACTGCTACTGCTACTGCTACTACTACTACTACTACTGTTACTACTACTACTTCTACTCTTGCTATTCTTGCTACTACTGCCACTACTACAACTGTTACTACTACTACTCCTACTTCTACTTCTATTACTATGGCTTCTACTACTACTACTACTACAATAACTACTACTACTAGTACTACTATTGCCACTACAACAATGAGAAAACCAACAACAACTACTACTATAATGATTACTTTGACTCCTAATGCTACAAGTACTACAACGGCAACAACTGCCCTTACTACTACTACTACTACTGCTGCTGCTGCTATTGCTACTACTGTAACAACTGCAATACTACTAGTACTACTATTACTACTACTACTACTACTAGTATTGCTACTACTGCAACTGCTGCTACCACTACTGCTAATACTATCACTCCAAGTAATACTACTACCACTAATATAAATAATACTACTTCTTATACTACTACTACTACTAGTACTACTATTATTGCTGCTACAACTACTACTACTTCTGCTACTGAAAATACTACTACTTTTATAGCTACTATTTTGGCTACAACTATGACTTCTCCTACTACTGTTACAATAGCAACTACTTTAGCTATTGTTACTACTACTACTCCTACTAATACTACAGTTGCAACTACTACTACTGCCATAACTAGTATTGCTACTACTACTATTACAATAACAACTACAACTACTCCTTCTACTACTACTTCTTCGATTATTGCTATGGCTACTACTTCTGCTACGACAACTACGACTGCTACAACCATGACTACTACCATTACAACTACTACTACTACTTCAATGACTACTATTATGACTACTACAATAGCTGCTACTACAACTGCTACTACTGCTGCTACTTCTACAGCTACTACCACTACTTGTACTGCTTCACCTACTACTACTACTACTACTACTGCTAGTACTAATAGTGATACTAACACTACTGCTACTACTGCGACTACTGCAACTGCCACTACAACTCCTACTTCGACTCCCACTACTAGTACAACCACTACTGCAACTACTGCTACTACTGCTACTTCTACTACTACTTCTACTACCACTACTCCACCTACTACTACTCCTCCTTCTCTTACTATTACTACTACTACTTCTGCTACTATAAATACTTCTACAACTAACACTACTACAATAAAATTATTATTACTAATACTACTACTACTAATACTAATACTACTTTGACTACTACAAATACTATGACTACTACTACTTCTGCTACTATTATTGCTACTACTACTGCTGTTGTTGCTCCTATTGCTAATATTACTGCTACTACTTTGACAACTTCTACTATTAATGTTACTACTGCTAATACTACTGCTTCTACTATTACTACTGCTAGTATTACTGCTACAATCGCTCCTGCTACTACTGCTACTATGAGTGTTGTTGCCACTACCATAGCTACTACCACTACAATTGCGGCTACTTCTACTGCTACTGCTACTACTACTACTACTATGACTATTGCTACTCCTAATACTACACCTACTACTACTTCTTCTCCTACACCAATTCGTCCCATAACTCCTACTTACTACTACTACTACAACAACTACTACTACTACTAGTACTGCTATTACTACAACTACTCCTTCTGCTACTACTACTACTACTATTACTCCTCTTAATACAACTACTACTGCACTATTACTCCTAATACTACTACTACTATTACTATTACAACTATTATCACCACTACTTCAACTTCTGCTACTTCTACTACTATAAATACTACTACTACAACTGATGCTACAACTAAAACTACAATTAATACTACTACTGCAACTGCTGCTACTGCCACTTCTTCTGTTGTTGCTACTACTACTATTACTTCTACCACTCCTGTTACTATTACTGCTGCTGCTACTACTACTACTACTACAAGTAGGACTCCAACTGCTACTATTACTATGACTACCCCTACTACTACTACTACTACTACTACTACTTCTACTATAACTTTTGCAGTAGTAGTAGTAGTAGTTGTTGTTGTTGTTGTTGTTGTTGTAGTTGTAGTAGTCATAGTAATAGTAGTAGTATTAGTAGTACCAATAGTAGCAATTGTAATCATAGCGACAACAACAGCTGCAGCAACAGTAGTAGTATAAGTAGCAGAAGTAGTTTTAATAGTAGTATGAGTATTAGTTGTAGTTGGTGTTGTAGTAGTAGGAGTAGTAGTAGTAGCATCATTAGGGGTAATAGTTGTTGTAGTATTCGTAGTCGTAGTAGTAGCAGTAGTAATAGGTGTACTAATTATTGTAGTAGTAGTAGTAGTAGTAGCAGTAGTAGTTGTTATAGTAGTAATTGTTGTAGTAGCAGTTGTAGTAGTAGGAGTAGTAGTAGTAGGAGTAATAGCAAAAGTAGTAGTAGCAATAGTAGGAGTACTAGTAGTAGCAGTAGTAGTACTTATAGTAGTAATAGGAGTAGTTGTAGTAGCGATAGTAGCAATACTACAAGTAGTAATAGTAGTAGTAGTAGTAGCAGTAGTAGTATAAATAGTAGTAGCCGCAGCAGTTGCAGTGGCAGTGTTAGTAATAGTAATAATAGTAGCAGTAGCAGTTGCAGTAGTAGTAGTCACAGTTGTAGTAGTTGTAGATGCAGTTGCTGTAGTAGTAGCTCTAGCAGTAGTAGTAGATGAAGTAGTCGCTGCAACAATAGTAGTGGTAGTAGTACTAGTAGTAGTAGTCGTACTAGTGTAGTAGCCATAATAACAGTAGTAGTAGTTGTCCTAGGAGTAGCAGTAGCAGTAGTAACTATAGTAGCCATAGTAGTTGTTGTAGCAGCAGTAGTATTAGAAGTAATAATAGTCGTAGTAGCTACAGTAATAGCATCAGCAATAGTTCTAGTACTAGTAGTAGTAGTAGAGGTAGTCACAGCAGTAGGTGTAGTAGTAGTAGTGGTAGTAGTGGTAGTAGTGGTGGTGGTAGTGATAGTAGTAGTACTACTAGTAGTAGTAGCAGTAGTAACAGTAGTAGCAGTAGTAGTAGCCAAAGTAGAAGTTGTTATTGTAGTAGTAGTAGTAGTAGTAGCAGTAGCAAAATTAGTAGTAGTTGTAGTGCTAGTAGTAGTAGTAGTAGTAATAGCAGAAGTAATAGTAGTAGGAGGAGGAGTCGTAGTAGTAGTAGTAGTATTAGAAACAGTGGCAACAACAAAAGTAGTAGTAGTAGCAGCAGCAGTAGTAGCAGTACCACTAGTACTAGTCATAGTAGAAGAAATAGTATTAGTTGTAGAAGTAGCAGTAGTAGTAGCAGAAGTAGTAGTAGGATAAGTAGTAGGAGTAGTTGCAGGAGAAGCAGCAGTAGGAATAGTATTAGTAGTAGTAGTGGTAGTAGTGGTAGTAGTAGTAGGAGGAGAAGAAGCAACAGTAGCAGTGATAGTAGTAGTATCTATATTAGTAGTATCAGCAGCATTAGTGGTAGAAGTAGCAGTAGTAGTAGCAACAGTAGTAGTAGTAGTAGTCATAGTAGTAGTAGAAGCAGTAGTAGTAGTATTAGTAGTAGTAGAAGTATAAGTAGCAACTGCAGCAGTAGCAGAAGTGCTAGTAGTAGAAGTAGTTGATGCAATAGTAGTAGTAATATAAGTAATAGTAGTAGTAGTAGTAGTAGTAGTGGTATTAGTAGTAATGGGTGTAGTAATATGAGTAATAATAATAGTAGTAGTAGTAGCAGCAACAGTAGTAGAAGTAGTATTAGTTCTAATAGCAGTTGCAATAGTAGTAGTTGTTGTTGTAGTAGTAGTAGTAGTAGGAGCAGTTATAGTAGTACAAGCCGTAGTAGCAGTAGTGCTAGTAGTAGTCATAGAAGAAGTTGTTGTTGATGTTGCAGAAGTAGTAGTAGTAATACTCATCGTAATAGTAGTAGTGGCATTGTAGTAGTAGCAGCAGTAGTAGTAGTTGTAGTAGTAGTAGTAGTAGTAGTAGTAGTAGTAGTTGCAGCAGTAGTAGTAGCGGTAGTAGCAGTAGTAGAATAAGTAGTAGCAGTAGTAATAGCAGAATCAACAGCGGCAATAGTAGTAGTACTAGGAGTAGTAGCAGTAGTAGTAGCAGCAGCAACATTAGTGGTAGAAGTAGTAGTTGTAGCAGTAGTAGCAGCAGTAGTAGTAGTAGCAGTAGCAGCAAGAGTAGTAGTAGTAGTAGAAATAGTATTCATTATAGATGTAGTAGCCGAAGTAGTGGTAGTAGTAGTTGTAGAAGTAGTAGTAGTAGGATAAGTAGAAGGAGTAGTAGGATAAGTAGAAGGAGCAGCAACAATAGTAGTAGTAGCAGTAGTAGTAGCAGTAGTGGTAGTAGTCGTAATAGTAGTAGCAGTAGAGGCAGCAGCAACAACAATAGTTGTAGTATCAGTAGTAGTAGTAGTAGTAGTAGTATTAGCAACATTAGTGATAGAAGTAGTAGTAGTATTAGTAGCAGAAGCAACAGTAGTAGTAGCAGTAGCAGTAGTAGTAGTAGTAGTAGTAGTACTAGTATTAGTAGTAGTAGCAATAGTATTAGTAATAGTAGTGGTAGTAGTAGTTGTTGCAGCAGCTGCAGCAGTAGTAGTATAGTAGCAGAAGTAGTAGCAATAGTGTGGAGAAGCAGTGTAATAAGCAATAGTGCAAGGATTGTAGCAAGTAGGAGCGCAAGGGTGGTGGAGCAGTAGTAGTAATAGTAGAAATTGTAGGCACAGCATCAATTGTAGTAGTAGTTACTGTAGTTGAAGTAGCTGTAGGAGCTGTTGGAGCAGTAGTAGAAGTAATAGTTGTAGCAGTAGCAGTAGAAGTGGAAGTATTAGTTCTAGCAGTGGGAGTAGTAGTAGTAGTAGTAGTAGTAGTAGTAGTAGTAGCCTCAGTGGTAGTAGTTGTTGTAGCAATAGTAACAGTAGCAGTAGTAGTTTTAGTACTAATACTACTACTACTTGTAGTAGCAGTAGTTGTTATAGTTGTTGTAGTAGTAGTAGTAGGTGTAGTAGCTTCAGTAGTAGTAGTTGTTGTAGTAGAAGAAGTAGCAACAAGAACAGTAGAAGTAGTTGTTGTAGTAGCAGCAAAAGTAGTTTTAGTAGTATCAGCAATAGCAGCAGCAATATTAGCAGTAGTAGTACTACTATTAGTAGTAGTAATAGTTGTTGTTATCGTAGTAGTAGTAGTAATAGTAGTAGTAGTAGTAGCAACAATATTAGTAGTTATTATTGTAATCGTAGTTGTAGTAGTAGTAGTTTCGGTATTAGTAGTAGTACTAGTGGTAGTAGTAGTACGAGTTGTTGTAGTAGCAGGAGTAGTTGTAGTAGCAAGAGTAGTAGTACTAGTAGTTGTAGTAGTAGTAGTTGTTGTCGTAGTGGCAATAGTTACAGTAGTAGTAGTTTTAATAGTCATAGTAGTAGTAGTAGTAGTGGTAGTCGTAGTAGTAGTAGAAGTAGCAACAGTAGTAGTAGTAGTAGCAGTAGCAATAGCAATAGTAGTAGTACAATTACTGATAGTAGTATTAGCTGTAGTAGTAGTACTAGTAGCAGAAATAGTAGTAGTGGGAGTAGGAGTTGTAGTAATAGCTATAAAAGTAGTTGTAGTAGTTGTAGTAGTAGTAGTAGCAATAGTAGTAGTAGTAGTAGTAGTGGTAGTAGAAGTAGTAGAGTATTAGTAGGAGTAGGAGTGTAGCAGTTTTTGTAGTTGTGGTCGGAGAATTTGTAGTAATTGTAGTAATAGTAATAATCGTTGTAGTAGTAGTAGGAGTAGTTGTAGTCGCAATAGGAGTTGTGGTAGCAGTCATAGGAGTAGTAGCAGTAGAAGTATTAGTAGTGGTAATTGTAGTAGTTGTAGGAGTAGTAGCAATTCTAGTAGTATAACTTGTAGTAGCAGTGCAGTAGTAGTAGCAGTAGCTATAGTAGTAGTAGTCATAGTAGTAGTCATATGAGTAGTAGTAGTAGTAGCAGTTAGTAGTAGTTGTTATTGTTGTAGTAGTAGTAGCTGTAATAGTAGTACTGGTTGAAGTAGTAGTAGTAGTAGTAGTAGTAGTAGTACTAGTAGTAGTCGTAGGTGTAGTAGTAGTACTAGTACTAGTGGGGGTAGTGGTGGTGGTGGTGGTAGTAGTAGTAGTAGTAGTGGTTGCAATAGTAGTATCAGTAGTTGCCATAGTGGCAATAGTAGTAGTTGTTGTTGTTCTAATAATCCTAGTAATAGTAAAAGGAAAAGTAGTAGTAGTAGTAGTAGCTGTTATTGTAGTTGTAGTAGGAGGAGGAGTAGTAGTAGTAGTAGCAGCTGTTGTAGTAGTTGTTGTAGAAGTAGTAGCAGTAGAAGTAATAGTAGTAGTAGGAGGAGTAGTAGTACTAGTAGTAGTAGCCGTATTAGTAGTTGTAGTAGTAGTAGTAATAGTCGTAGAACTAGGATTCTATGTAGTAGCAGTAGGAGTAGTAGTAGTAGTCATAGAAGTAGCAGTAGTATTGGTCGTAGTAATATTAGTAGTAGGAGTAGTAGTAGCGGTGGTAGTATTAGTAGAGTAATAGTTGCAGTTGTAGTAGTAGTGTACAAGTAGTAGTAGTAGTGGTAGCTGTAGCGGTAGTAGTAGTAGTTTTAATTATAGTAGTGGTTGTTGTAGTCGGAGTAGTAACCGAAGTAATAGTAGTAATTATAGTAGTACTTGTATTAGGACTAGTAGTAGCAGCCAGAGTAGTAGTAGCAGTAGCAATAGGAGTAGTAATTGGAGTCAGAGTAGTAGTAGGTGTAGTAGTGGTAGTAGTAGTAGGTGTAGTAGTAGTTGCAGCATTAGTAGAACTAGTAGTAGATGCAGTAGTAGTAGTAGTAGTAGTAGATGCAGTACTACTACTACTACTACTTCTGCTACTACTACTGTCGCTCCTCCTCCTCCTCCTCCTCCTCCCCTCCTCCTGCTACTACTACCAGTACTACTACTGGTACTACCGCATTTACTACTACTAATACTATTACCACTACAACCACTACTGCTCCTACTACTACTATAGCTACTACTATAGCTACTAAAAATACTGCTTCTACTACTTCTCCTATTACTGCTACTACTTCTGCTACTGCTACTACTGCCACTACTACTGCTACTACTACTGTTACTACTACAACAGCTACTACTACGACTACAACAACAACAACTACTACTACAACAACTACAACAATAACGACCACTACTACTCTTACTCCTGCTACTACTACTACTACTACTTCTGTTGTTGCTACTACAACCACTACTACCGCTACAACCGCTATTACCACCACCACTACTACCACTACTCCTATTACCACTACTACTACTACAACAACAACAACAACTTGCACTACTAGAATTATTACTGCTATTTCTACTTTTGCTACTACTGTCACTAATACTAGTACTACTAATACTGTTGCTACTTCGACTACTACAACAACTGCTAGTACTACTACTACCACCACTATGCCTACTACTACTGCTATTGCTACTGCTACTGCTACTACTATTGCTAGTCCTTTTACTACTAGTACTACTGTTACAATTGCTACTACTACTACGGCTACTACAAGTACTACTAGTACTACTGGCACTACTACTACTCCAACAACTACTATTACTAATACTAATACTATTACTACTACTACTAATACTACTATAACTACTCCTACCATGACTACTACAACTATATTGGCTACTACTACTACTACTAGTCAAATTACCACTACTACAACTACTACAACTGAAATAGGTGCTACTATTACTACTAGTACTACACCTACTTGTACTACTACTTATACTGCAACAAATACAGCCACTTTGGCTGTATTGCTAGCACAACTGCTACTACAACTAGTACAATTACTACTATTGCTACTATTGCTGCTCCAACTACAACTAATACTACTACTGCTATTACTGCTGTTGCTGCTCTTCTTGCAGCTGCTACTAATACAACAACTACTACTACTACTACTGCATTGCTACTACTACAACTACTACTATTGAGACTGCGACTACTACTGCTGCGGCCGCTGCTGCTGCTGCTACAAATACTAGTACTGCAGCTAAAACTAATGCTACAACTACTGCTACTACTTATATTGCTACTTCTGCTACTATGACTACTTCTACTACTGCTACTACTATCACTACAACTCGTACTACTATTGCTAGCACTACTACTACTACAACAACTACAAATACTACTATTACTACTACTGCTACTACCCATTCAAGTACTACCGATACTTCTACTTTAACTACTACTACGAATACTACTTCTGCTACTACTAGTATTGCTCCTCCTCCTCCTCCTCCCCCACTTGCTATTAATACTAGTACTACTAGTACTACTACATCTACTACTACTATTACGGCTACTACTACCACTACTACTACTACTACTACTATTATGACTACTATTGTAACTACTACGACTACAACAACAACAACAACTACAGGTAATCTTGCTACTACTACTACTATGATTACGACTACTACTACTTATACTACTGCTACTACAACTACTACTACTGATACTGCTATTGCTACAACCTCGACTACCACTAGTACTCTCGCTACTACTATACTACTACTACACTACTACTACAGCTAATACTACTTCTAATACTACTAGTTCTATTACTACTACTATTGCAACTACTACTACTAGACCTCCTATACTAATACTTCTACTACTTCTATTGCTATTACTACTTACTCTGCGACTACTTACTTGCTACTGCGACTGCGAACAACCTCTACTACTACTAACGGAGACGGGCTATAACTGACTATAAACTAATACTAACCCAACTCCTACAACTACTACTATGGCTACTTCGATTACTCCCTATTACTACTACTATTACTAGTACTACGACCACCCAGCACCAACCACCATTGACTTCGTAAGTACTAACTACGCTACTACTACTACAACTACGACGACTAAGACTACTACTACTACAACGCACTACTACTACAAACGACTCTACTACACTTACTACTCCTCCTACTACTACTACTACTACACCGACTCGACAATTGCATCAACACTACTTCAACTACGATTTACTACTACTGACTAACAACTACTACAGCTAACTACTGCTAAACGTACTGACTTACGCTACCACACCACTACATATACTATTGCTACTACTGACGACGTCCTATTGCTACTACTACTACTACTACTACTTCTACTACTACTACTGCTGCAACTACTACTGCTATTGCTGCTACTACTACTACTACTACACTACTACTACAACTAAAACTACTACTACTACTGCAACAACTCCTTTTGATACTACTGTAACAACTCCTACTACTATTACTTCTGCTACAACTACTAATACTCCTACTGCTACAACTAATACTACAGCTACTACAAATACTACTACTGTGACTACTACTACTCCTACAACTGCTACAATTACCACTTCTAATACTCCTCCTACTACTACTACTACAACTACTACTGCTGCTACTACTACTACTACCACTACTACTACTACTACTACCACTACTACTACTACTACTACTCCAACTCCTACTCCTACAGCTACTCCGATAACTACTTCTACTGCTACAACTACTACTACAACAACTACATAGCTACTACTACTTCTACTACTATTGCTGCTACTATTACTGAACTACTGCTACGGATACTACTACTACTACTACTACTATTGCTACTCACACTACTAGTACAACTCCTACAACCACAACTACTACTACTACTACTACCACTGCTCCTACTACTAGTACTACTCCTAACACTCCCACGACTTCTATGATTACTACTTCAACTACTACTACAACTACTGCACTCCTACTACTACTACTACTATTCTGACTACTCGAACTGCTACTACTGCTCCTACTACTATTGCCACTACTATAACTAGTCGTACTAATACTACTACTCCAAACACTCCTACAACAACTGCAACAATTACTACAGCTACTACTACTACTATGACTAGTACTACTATTAGTACTACTAGTACTACTATTACGACTACTCTACTACCACCTCAGCAACTACTGCTACTACTGCTGTTGCTGCTACTTCTACTACTACTTCTAAATTACTAATACTAATCCTACTACTACTATTACTACTCCTACTATTACTACTACTACTACTAGTCCAATTATTGCTACTACTACTACTACAACGATTTATACTACTGCCATTACTACCACAACTACTGTTGTTGCTGCTATTACTACTACAGCTTCTGCTACTGCTATTGCTGTTGCAGCTACTACTACTACTCCAACTACTTGTGCTACTATTGCTACTACTACTCCTAGTGCAACTCCTACTACTTCTACCACTCCTACTACTACTACCCCTACCCCAACTTCTACTACTACTACTATTACAACAACAACTACTACTACTACTAATACTACAACTACTACTACTGTTATTAGTACTATTATTTCTACTACTAGAACAATTGCTACTACTACTACTCCTGCTTCTACTGGTACTACTTCTACTAATACTAACTCTACTACTACTCCTACTGCTACTGGTACTACTACTACTAATACTAACACTATTACTACTCCTACTACTCTTATTAGTACTCCAACTCCTACACCAACTCTTACTACTACTCCTACTACTAGTCCTACTCCTACACCTACTGCTATTACTACTACTCCTACTACAAATACTAACACTACTGCTACTACTACTACTATTATTCCTAACACTCCTACTACTACTACTCCAACTGTTGCTACTACTATTACAATAACTACTTTAGCTTCTATAATAACTTCTACTTCTGCTGCTCTTACTACGACTAGTACTGCGACTACTACTACTACTGCTGCTACAACTACTACTATAGCTGTTACTACTACTACTACTATAGCTAATATTTCTACTACTACAACTATTACAACTCCAACTATTACTACTACAAGAACTACTACAACAATGACTACTACAATTCCGACTAGTACTACAACTACTACTATCACTACTACTACTACTACTATAACTACTCCTACCATGACTACTATTAGTACTATGACTACCATTGCTGCTACTACAGCAGCTACTACTAGTCCTATTACAACTACTCCTCCTACTACTACTACTACCACTACTACTATCGCTACTATTACTATTACTACTTTGACTACTACTACTTCTGCTATGACTACCACAACTACTACAGAAATTGAAATAGGTACTACTTTTACTACAAGTACTACCCCTAATAGTAATACTACTTATACTGCAACAAATACAGTCACTGCGGTTGATACTGCTACTACTAGTACACCTACTACTATTGCTACTATTGCTGCTCCTACTACTACTATTATGGCTACTACAACTACTACTACTGTAGCCGCTAGTGCTACTACTGCTACTAATATGGCTACTACTACCACTACTACTAAGACTACTACTGCTCCTACTAATAATATTGAGACAGCTACTATTGTTGCTGCTAATGTCCTACTACTGCTAATACTGCTACTACAACTACTGCTGCTGCTGCTACTACTCTGGTGTTGCTATTGCTACTACTACTACTACACTACTATTACAACTACTACTACTAGAACTGCTGCTACTCTAACAACTGCTACTACACCACTACTACTACTACTATTACTACTAGAACTACTACTACTCCAACAACTACAACTATTACCACTACAAATACTACTACTACTACTATTACTTCTGCTATAACTACTAGTACTCATACTACCAGAACTAATACTACAACTACTACAAATACTACCACTTTGACTACTTCTACTCCTACAACTGCTACTACAGCCATAACTTCTAATACTCCTCCTCCTACAACTGCTACAACTACCACTACTACTACTACTCCAACTACTACTACTACTACTCCAACTCCAACTCCTACTGCTACTCCTACTACAACTTCTAATGCTACAACTACTACTATAACTACTACTACTGCAACTACTACTTCTATACTATTTCTTCTACTTTTACTGAAACTACTGCTACGGCTACTACTACTACTACTACTACTATTGCGACTGGTACTACTACTATAATTCCTATAACCACAACTACTACTTCTACTACTGCTACTACTACCACTGCTCCTACTACTAGTACTACTCCTAACACTCCTATGACTTCTACGACTATGACTACCACTACTACTATTACCACCACGACTACTACTACGACTATTACTACTACTATTTCGACTACTCCAACTACTACTACTGCTCCTACTACTATTGCCACTACTACAACTAGTCGTACTAATACTACTATTCCAAACACTCCTATAACAACTACAACAGCTACTACAGCTACTACTAGTACTACAACAAGTACTACTAGTACTACTACTACTATTACTTCTACTACCACTTCAGCAACAACTGCTACTACTACTTCTACTGCTACAAATACTAGTCCTACTATTACTACTACTAGTACTACTGCTACAACGATTTATACTACTGCCATTACAACTACAACTACTTTTGTTGCTACTACTACTACTACAGCTTCTGCTACTACTACTACTACTCCAACTACTCGTACTGCTATTGCTACTACTACTCCTACTGTAACTCCTACTACTTCTACCCCTCCTACTACTACTACTACTACAACAACAACAACTAATACTACTAATACTACAACAGTTGCTACAACTACGACTACTACAACTGTTATTCGTACTATTATTTCTACTTCTATAACAATTGCTACTACTACTACTCTTACTGCTACTAGTACTACTACTACAAACACTAACACTACTATAACTCGTACTACTACTACTAGTACTCCAACTCCTACTACTAGTCTCACTCCTACACCTACTGCTATTACTACTACTCCTACTACAAATACTTACACTACTGCTGCTACTACTACTATTATTCCTAACAATCCTGCTACTACTATTCTGCTATTGCTGCTGCTATTACAACTACTACTTCAGCTTCTAAAATAATGACTACTACTACTTCTATTACTACAACTACTACTGGGACTACTCCTAGTACTACTACTGCTGCTACTACTACTACCACCACTAATATTTCTACTACTACTACAATTACTACTCCTACTACTACTACTACAAGAACTACTACTACAATTACTACTCCTACTACTACTACTACTACAAGAACTACTACTACAATTACTACTACAATTCCGACTAGTACTACAACTACTACTATCACTACTACTACTACTACTACTATAACTACTCCTACCATGACTACTACTAGTACTATGACTACCACTGCTGCTACTGCTGTAGCTACTACTAGTCCTATTACAACTACTACTCTTGCTATGACTACTACCACCACTACTACTACTACTATTACTACTACTACTTCTACTGCTACTACTTCTGCTATGACTACTACAACTACTACAGAAACTGAAATAGGTACTACTGTTACTACTAATACTTCACCTAATAGTACTACTACTTATACTACAACAAATATTGCCACTGCGGCTAATACTGCTACTACAACTGTTGCTACTACTAGTACACCTACTATTATTGCTACTATTGCTGCTCCTACTACAACTACTACTAATATTGCTACTACTGCTACTGTTGCTGCTAATATGGCTACTACTGCCACTACTACTGAGGCTACTACTACTACTACTAATAATATTGAGACATCCACTATTGCTGCTACTAATGTCCTACTACTACTAATACTGCGACTGCAACTACTACTGCTACTGCTGCTGCTGCTACTACTACTACTACTACTACTACTACTAAACTACTACTATAACAACAACTACTAAAACTACAGCTACTCCAACAACTGCTACTACACTACTACTACTACTACTACTACTACTATAACTGCTACTAAAACAACTAAAACTATTACTACTACAAATACTACTATTCCTTTTGCTATTACTACAACAACTCCTACTACTATTACTTCTGCTACAACTACTAGTACTCCTACAGCTACAACTAATACTACAACTACTACTACAACTACAGCTACTGGTACTGCGTCTACAACTCCTATAATCACAACTCCTACTGCTACTACTACCATTGTTCCTACTACTAGTACTACTCCTAACACTCCTACGACTTCTACTACTACTACTCCAACTACTACTACAACTATTGCACTCCTAATACTACGACTACTACAACTACTATTCTGACTACTCCAACTGCTACTATTGCTCCTACTACTATTGCGACTACTACAACTAGTCGTACTAATACTACAACTCCAAACACTCCTACAACAACTGCAACAGCTGCTACAGCTACTACTACCACCACCACCACCACCACCACTATTAGTACTACTAGTACTACTAGTACTACTACTTCTACTACCACTTCAGCAACAACTGCTACTACTGCTGCTGCTGCTACTTCTACTACTATTTCTATTGCTACAAATACTACTCCTACTGGTACTAATACAAGTCCAACTATTACTAGTACTACTACAATGATTTATACTACTGCCATTATTATTACTACTACAAATACTACTACTATTACTATTACAACTACTGTTGTTACTGCTATTACTACTACAGCTTCTGCTACTACTGCTGCTGCTGCTGCTACTACTACTACTACTCCAACTACTCGTACTGCTATTTCTGCTACTACTCCTATTGCAACTCCTGCTACTTCTACCACTCCTACTACTACTACTACTAACCTTACTCCAACTTCTACTACTACTACTATGACAACAACAACAACAAGTACTACTAATACTATAACAACTGCTTCAACTACAACTACTACTACTGTTATTAGTATTACTATTTCTACTACTACTACTCCTACTGCTACTGGTACTACTACTAAAACACTAACAATACTACTACTCCTACTACTCCTACTAGTACTCCAAATCCTACACCAACTCTTACTACTACTCCTACTTCTAGTCCTACTCCTACACCTACTGCTATTAATACTACTCCTACTACAAATTCTAACACTACTGCTGCTACTGCTACTATTACTCCTAACACTCCTGCTACTACTACACTTGTTTTTACTGCTACTATTACAACAACTACTTCAGCTTCTACAATAACTACTACTACTATTGGTGCTCTTACTACAACTACTACTGCGACTACTCCTAGTACTACTACTGCTGCTACAACTACTACTATAGCTGCTACTACTATTACTACCACTTCTAATATTTCTACTACTGCTGCTATTACTACTCCTACTACTACTACTGCAAGAACTTCTACTACTCTGGCTACTACAATTCCGACTAGTACTACAATTATTACTATCAATACTACTACTACTAGTATCAATACTACTACCATAACTACTACTAGTACTATGACTGCCACTGCTGCTACTGCGACAACTACTACTAGTCCTATTACAACTACTACTCCTGCTATTGCTACTACCACTACTACTGCTACTATTACTACTACTACTTCTACTACTACTACTTGTACTATGACTACTACAACTACTACAGAAATAGAAATAGGTAATACTATTACTACTAGTACTACCCCTAATAGTACTTCTACTTATATTGCAACAAATACAACCCTGCGACTGATACTGCTACTACAATTGTTGCTACTACTAGTACACCTACTACTATTGCTACTATTGCTACTCCTACTACTACTATTACTGCTACTGCAACTACTACTATTGTTGTTGCTATTGCTGCTGCTACTAAAATGGCTACTACTTCCACTACTACTGAGACAACAACAACTACTACTACTAATATTAAGAAAGCTACAACTGTTATTGCTAATGTCCTACTACCGCTAATACTACTACTGCAACTATTACTGCAACTACTACTACTGCTACTACTACTATGACTACTACTGCTGCTACTACTAGTTCTATAGCTACTTTTGCTGCTGCTACAACTATGACCCCTACTACTACTACTACAACTACTACTACTACGGCTATCCCTACTATTGCTACCACTACTACTACATTCTAACTACTACAAATACTACTATTATGGCTATTGCTACTACCCTTACTACTAGTATTGATACAACTACTTCAACTACTACTACTACAACTTCTACTTCTTCTTCTTCTTCTACTACTACTACTACTACTCTTGTTGTTGCTACTACAACTACTAGTACTACTCCTCATTCTCCTCCTCCTCATTCTATTACTACTACTACATCTACTACTACTACTACTACTACGACTACAAATTCTACTTCCGCTACTACTACAACTACTGTTACTACAACATGTACGACTACTTCTAGTGCTCCAGTTATTGCTACTACATTTGATTCTACTACCACTACTATTACTACTACTACTCCTGTTACTACCACTACTGCAACTACTAGTACTACTCTTGCTACAACTACTACTATGATTATGACTACTACTCCTGCTACTGCTGCTACTGCTACTGCTACAACCTCTACAACAACTACTACTGCTAGTACAACTACACTACTACTACACCATCACTACTACTACTACTATTGCTACTACTGCTACTCCTATTACTACTACTATTGCTACTACTACTACTACTACTACTACTACTACTACTACTAATACTACTACTACTACTACTACTACTACTACTACTACTTCTTCTTCTTCTTCTTCTTCTTCTTCTTCTACTACTACTACTACTACTACCCTACTACTCCTACTACTACACTACTACTACTATTGCTACTACTACTACTGCTTCTACTAATACTACTACTTCTACTACTGGTACTAGTACTACTACAACTACTACTACAGCTGCTACTGCTATTACTACTACTACAAAAATAACTACTACTACTACTCCTATTGCTACTACTACTGCTGCTGCTACTACACAACTACTACTAGCACTGCTACTAGTTCAACAAGTACTACTATTACAAATACTCATACTACTACTACTACTACTAGCACTACTACTAGTCCAACAAGTACTACTATTACAAATACTCATACTACTACTACCACTACTACTACACAACTACTAATAGCACTGCTACTAGTCCAACAAGTACTACTATTACAAATACTCATACTACTACTACTGCAACGACTGCTACAACAACAGCTCGTTTTGCTACTACTACTACAACTCCTACTACTATTTCTATAGCTACAACTATTAGTGCTCCACCTGCTACTACTAATACTACAACTACTACTAATACTACTACTACTTCTACTACTACTACTACTACTACTACTCCAACTCCTACTCCTATTGTTACTCCCACTATTACTTCTATTGCTACAACTTCTTCAACAACAACTAGTATTGCTACCACTACCACCACAACCACAGCTGCTACTTCTGATACTCCTACTACTAAAGCAACTACTACTTCTTCTACTACTACTGCGGCTATTTTTGTTCTATTTGTACATAGCCACTACTAATGCTACTACTGCTACTACTACTACTACTTCTATAGCTACTACTGTTATTTCTACTACTACTACTACCACTACTATAAAAAAAACTACTACTACTACTACTGCTACTGCTACTACAACAACTGCAATTGCGACTTCTACTACTACTGCGGCTATTTTTGTTCTATTTGTACATAGCCACTACTAATGCTACTACTACTACTTCTTTAGCTACTACTGTTATTTCTACTACTACTACTACCACTACTATAAAAAAAACTACTACTACTACTACTACTGCTACTGCTACTACAATAACTGCAATTGCAACTTCTTCTTCTATAACTTCTACTAATACAACATGAAATGCAACTTCTCCTTTTACTACTTCTGCTACTACTACTACTACCACTAATACTACGGCTAGTACCACTATTGCCACTAATATTACAACTACTACCACTTCTACTAGTACCACTACTACTAATAATAATACTACTACCACTACTTTTGCTACTATTGCAAGTACTACTACTACTATTGCTACTGCTGCTGCTGCTACTACTACTACTACAACAACAACAACAATAATAATAACTACTACTACTACAAGTACTTCTACTACAACTACTAGAAGTTCTATTACTACTACAACTATTGCAACTGTGACTTCTACTACAACGACTACTATAACTAGTCCTGCTTTTATTGCTAAAGCTACCTCTACAACTACTACTGCTATTGCCTCAAATACACCTTCTCATTTTACTACTGCGACTACTACTACCACTACTACTACTACTACTACTACCACTACTACTGGTTCTAGTACTACTACAACTGCTATTGATACTACTAGTACTACTCCAACTACTACTACTCCTACTACTACTGCTACTACTGCTACTTCTACAAACACTTCAACTACTACTGCAACTCCTTCTACGGCAACAACTACTACTACTACTAGTACTACGACTACTACTACCTCTACTACAACGATTTCTCCTACTACAGCTTCTACGACTATAACCATTACAACTACTACTACTACTACTCCTACAATAACAATAACAACAACTACTACTACTACTGTAGCTACCACTACTTCTACTACTACTAATGCTACTGCTACAACCATTATTGATCCTACTACTACTACTTCTTGCACTACTATTGCTACCACTAATACAACTATTACTGCTACTACCGATGCTGCTACAATGACTAACAATTCATCTACTACTACTACTGCCGCTACTACTACTACTACTACCACGCTTTTACTACTGCTCCTGCTACCACTACTCTGCTACTATTGCTGCTACAACTAAAACTACTGCTATGACAATAACTACTACTACTATCAAAACTACAACTACTATTGCTACTACTACTATAACTACTGCGGCTACTACTACTTATATTACTACTGCTACTGCTACTAGTTCTTCCACTACTACTACTTCTCCTACTATAATTACTAATCAAACTACTACTAGTGCTAGTACTACTTCTACTCCTACTAAAACAACTGTTGCTACTACTGCTATTGCTCTACTACTACAACAACTACTACTGCTACTACTACTACTATTATTACTACTTCAGCTACTACTACTATTGCCACTACTAATGCGGCTATTACTACTACAATAACTACTATTACTACTACTACTCCTCCTACTAGTACTACTACTACTACTGCTGCTGCTGCTGCTGCTACAATAACTACTATAGTTGTTGCTACTATTACTACTATAGCTACTACTACTGTTGGTGCTGCTACTACTCCTACTATTTCTACTACTACCGCTATTGATACTACTGCTTACTACTACTACTACCGCTACTACTGCTACTACTTATGCTTCTACTACTACTATTGTTACTCCTACTGCTGCTACTGCTACTAGAACTACTAGTACTACAACTACTGCTATTACTACTAGTACTACAACTGCTACAACTACAACTTCTACTACTACTGTTGTAACTCCTTCTACAGCTACTATGGCTACTGCGATCGCTACAATTACAACAACAACTACTCCTACTGTTGCTTCTGCTACTACACTACAACTACTTCTGCTACTACTGCTACTACTACTACTACTACTTCTACTACTACTATTACTAATACTACTACTACTACAACAACAACTACTACTACTACTTCTACTACTCCTACTACTACGACTACTGCTACTTCCACTACTATGACTACTATTTCTTCTACCACTACTACTGCTGCTGCTGCTGCTGCTATTACAACATCTACCAAACCTACTGCTATTTTTGCTACGACAGCTACTACTACTACTACGTCAACTAATATTATTACTACTACTACTGCTACAGCTTATTCTAGTACTTATCCTAGTACTACGACTATTGCAACTCCTACTACCATTTCTACTACAAACATTGCTGCTGCTACTGATACATCTACTACAATTACTACTACTACTACTTCTACTTCAGTTGCCATTACTACTACTACAGCGACTGCTGCTACTACTTCTACTGCTTTTACGACTACTACAACTACTAGGATTACTAGCACTACTACTACTGCTACTTTATCTAGTATTTCTATGACTACTACTACTACTAAATCGACTACTTCTACTATTACTATTACTACTACTAATGGTACTACTACTACTTCTATTACTTTTATTTCTAGTGCAACTACAACTGTTGCTACTGGGACTACAACTGCAACTACTACTACTACAACCACTACTACTACTAGTACTACTGCTGCTACTACTCTTACGACTAATACAATAACTATGGCTACTACAACTACTGCTAGAGCAACAACTACTACTTCTCCTACTACTATTAATTCTGCTACTACTATTGCTACTACTACTACTACTGCTACTGCAATGCTACTAATCCTACTATTGCTACTACTTTTGCTACTAATCCTACTATTGCTACTGCCACTACTACTACTAATTCAATAGCAACTATTGGTGCAATTACTAGTACTACTTCTGCTACCAATGCTACTGCTACTACTACTACTTTTACAACTTTCACTGCTACTACTTTTGCTACAAATCCTGCTACTGCTACTGCCATTACTACTACTAATTCAACAACAACTATTGGTACCATTACTAGTACTACTTCTGCTACCAATGTAACTACTACTAATACATCTGTTACTACTACTTCTACTACTGCAATAACAACTACTACAACTACAACAACTATTGCTGCTGCTACTACTTCTAATACTACTACTGCTACTGCTACAACTATCGGTATGGTATCTACTACTACTTCTCCTTCTACTACTACTACTATGACTGCTATGACGACTTTTGCTACTACGACTACTACTACAGCTATTACAACTACTACATCTGCTGCTACTTTGACTACACCAACTATTACTACTGCTACTACAACAATTATTGCTACTACTACTATTGATGCTACTACTACTGCTACTACTAATGCTACCACTACTACTACTTATACTACTACTAAACTATTGTTACTTCTACTACTACCACTACTACTTCAACTACTACTACTTCTGTAGCTTCTACCAATATGACCTCTGCTACTACTTCAACTACTACAATGGATGCTATGACTGCTACAACTACAACAAGTACTACTTCTGTAACTACTTCTGCTGCTACATCTGCTTCTACTATTACTACGACTACTACTAGTACTGCTAAAACTACAACCACTGCAACTTGTGCTATAACTACAACTTCTACAACAACTACAACTACTACTGTTTCTACTTCAACTACTGCAACTTCTTCTACTACTACTTCTCCTACTACAACCACTTCTAACATTACGGCTTCTACTACAACTACAACTTCTCCTACTACTACTTCTTCTACTACTACTACTGCTACTACTACTACTACTTCCCCTACTACTACTTCATCTGCTACTAGAACTACTGCTACTGGTACTACTATAGCTACAACTACATTTGCGACTGCCACTATAACCACTATCGCCACCACCACTACTACTACTACTTTTGCTACTACCACAACTATGGCTACAACTGTTCCTACTACTACTACTACTACAACTGTTACTACAGCTACTCCTACTTCTACTGCTACTACTAATACTACTACCACTACAGCTGCTGCTGCTGCTGCTACTACTACTACTACTACTACTATCGCCTTTTGCGGCTACTGCGACAACAACTACTACTACTGCCACTACTGCTACTAATGCGTCTACTACTAGTAATAGTACTAGTATTACTACAACTACTCATACTACTTCTCCTACTTCTACTACTTCAGCTACAACTGCTACGGCTGCTACTACTAATACTCCGGCTGATTCAACAGTAACTATTGGTACCATTAGCATTACTACTTCTGCTACCACTGCTACTACTACTACTACATCTACTCCTACAACTACAACAACTACTACTACAGCTACTACTGCTATTACTACTACTTGAACTACCACTACTACTACACCTACAGCTATCCTTATAGTGTCTACTACTACTACAGCTTCTACGACAGCTACTACTATTTTTGCTACTACGACTACTACTACTACTACTTCTACTACTAGTTCGACTACGCCTACTATTACTACTTCTACTATTATAATTGTTGCTACTACTACTACTACTAATGCTACTGCTACTACTACTACTGATTCTACCACTACTACTACTCCTGCTACTACTACTGCTACTGCAACTACTTCTGCTCCAACTACTACAACTGCTATTATTACTACTATAGCTACTACTACTATTGCTGCTGCTACTGCTACTACTACTGCTACTCCCAGTGATACTACTATTGCACTACTACTACAGCTACATCTTGTACTACTACTACTACTACTACTACTACTACTACTACTACTACTACTACTACTACTACTACTAATGTTGCTGCTTCTACAACTACTATTACTTATATTACAACAAATACTACTAATACTACTACTGCTAGGACGATTTCTTTTGCTACTACTATTACTACTGCTACTACTACTACTTCTTCTCCTACTGCTACAACAACAATAATAACTACTTCTATTGCTTCTACTACCACTATAACTACTACTACTATAACTACTACTACCACTACTAAGACTACTACTACTGCTACTACTACTATAACTACTACTATTGCTACTGTTGCTGCTACTACTACTATAACTACTACTGCTACTACTGCTCCTACAGCTACTACTAATACTACTATCGCTACTAGTTCTACTATTACTACTACTATTGCTACTACTGTTACTACTAATACTACTACTATTACTACCACTACTACTACTTCTCCGACTACAACTACTACTAATTATGTTGCAGCTACTACTGATGCTGAGGATTCTGCTAATACTACTACTACTATTTATGCTAATGCTACCGCTGCTTCTACTACCACTACTACTACTACTACTACTACTGCAACTGCTACTAATGTTGCCAGTACATCTACTGCAACTACTGCTACTTCTCCTACTAGTTCTAGTACTGTTACTGCTATTGCTTTTGCTACTACTTCTACCACTAGTACTACTACTACTACTATTCCTACAACTACTGCTATTGCGACTACTACTAGTACTACTCCTACTTCTTCTACTGCTGCAACTATGACAATTGCGGCTACTACTTCCCCAGCTACTAAATCTACTACTAATACTTCCACTCCTACTACTTCGGCTACTGCTCCTTCTGCTATTACTATGATTGCTGCTACGACAATTGGTACTAATACCACTCCAACAATTGCTACTACTGCTACTAGAACACCCACTGCTACTGACTGCTACTGCTCCTACAAATACGACTACCTCCAGCACAACTACTGTAGCTCCTGCTACTACTGCTACTACTGCCTCAACTTGTACTATTGATACTCCAACTACTACAACAACTACTACTACTTCTACTACTGCTAGTACAATTATTGCCACTGCTATTACGGATGCTACCACTACTACTGCTACTACTCCTACTCCTAGTACTACTACAGCTGCGGCTCCAGCAACTACTACAGCAATTATTACTGCTACTGCTGCTACTATTACTATTACTGCTACTTCCACTAATACTACTACTGCTACAACTTGTATTACAACAACAACTACTACTACTGACTACTACTACTAATGTTGCTACTACTTCTACTACTATTACTTTTACTACAACTACTACTACTATGACTACTACTACTAGGACCACTACTTCTGCTACTACTATTACTTCTACTACTACTGCTGCTGCTGCTATAATTGCTACTGCTACTATAACAACAAAAACTACTACTACCAATTCTACTATTACTACTACTACTACTACTACTATAACTACTACCACTACTTTTAAGACTACTACTATTGCAACAACTACTATAACTACAACAACTACTACTACAACTGTTAGTACTACTCCTACTGCTTCTACTAATACAACTATCGCTACTACTGCTACTATTACCACTAATACTGCTACTACTACTACTATTGATACTAATACTATTACTACCACTACTACTACTCCAACTACAACTACTACTAATGCTACAGTTGTAGCTGTTGCTACAGATACAGCTGCTAATGCTACTACTACTATTGCTATTGCAACTTCTGCTGCTTCTACTACACTACTACTGCTGCTACTACTACTACTACTACAACAATAATTGCGACTGCCACTAATGCTGCCACTACATCTACTGCTACTACTAATACTTCTCCTACTACTTCTACTACTGTTATTGCTGTTGCTTCTACTACTAGTGCCACCGCTTCTACTACTACTGCTGCTGCTGCTACAACTACTGCTACTACAACCACTACTTCTCCTACTTCTCCTACTACTACTAGTACGCAAGCTACTACTACTTCTGCTACTACTTCTACTACTATTACTGCTACAATAACTGCTACTACTACCCTGACTACTAAAATTACTACTACTACTTCTACTCCTACAACTTCCGCTACTACTGCTTCTACTACTACACAACTGCTGCTACTACTACTTCTACTAATACTACTACAACTACTGCAATTGCCGCTAGCAGAACTCCAACTGATAATTCTACTATGACAATAACTACTACTGCTCGTACTACTACAACTACTACTACCACTACTACTGCAGCACCTTCTGCTACTAGTACAACTACCTCAACTGGTACTACTGATACTCCAATTACTACAACTACTACTATTACTTATACTACAACTACTACTATTGTTAGTCCTACCACAACAACTACTGCTTCAATTGTTGTTGCTACGACCATTATTACTACTACTTCAGCTGTAGCTACCACTATGACTTCAGCTACTACTTCTACTACTACTATGGAAGCTATGACTACTAAAACTACTACAAGTACTACTTCCACAACTACTTTTGCTGCTACTGTTGCTACTACTATTACTGCGACTGCTGCCAGTACTTCTATTACTACAACTACTGCACCTTGTGCTATAACAACATCTAACTCAACTACTGCTACTGCTTGTACTACAACTTCTCCTTCTACTACCATTGCTACCACTACAGCTACTACCACTACTGGTACTACTACTATTTCTACTGCTGCTACTACTACTACTACCACTACTACTACTACCGATTAAACTATTACCGCTTCAGCTACAACTACAACTTCTCCTACTACTACTACTTCTTCTACTACTATTGTTGCTACTACTACTACTACTACTGCTGCTGCTACTACTAGTACTTCTCCTACTACTACTACGTCAGCTACTACAACTACTGCTACAGGTACTATTATGGCTACAACTACTATTGCAACTACTACTACAACTACTACCGCCGCCGCCGCCACTACTACTACTACGTCTGCTACTACTACAACTACTGCTACAACAGCTCCTACTACTACTACTATCACTATTACTACTACTACTCCTACTTCTACTACTACTACTAATACTACTACCACCACTACTACTTCTACTACTACTATTAATGCAACTAAAACTACTACTACTATCGCTACAGCTGCTACTGCTACAACAACTACTACTACTACTAGTACTGCTACTAATGTGGCTACTACGAGTAATACTACTAGTGCTGCTATAACTACTATTAATACTTCTCCTATTACAACAACTACTGCTACTACTACTACCGTTACTACTACTACTACTTCTACTTTCATAGCTACTACGTCTTCTAGTACTGCTACAGTTGCTACTGCTAATACTACTGCTAATTCAACAGCAACTATTGGTACCATTAGTAGTACTACTTCTGCTACCACCACTACTACTATTACTTCTACTACTACTACTTCTACTTGTACAACTACAACAACTACTGCTACAACTACTGCTGCTACTACTATTACTTCTCCTACTGCTACTACTACAACTACAACTATCGGTATGGTATCTACCACTACAACAACTTCTACGACTGCTACTATGACTACTACTACTACTCTTGCTACTAATACTTTTGCTACTACTTCGACTATGCCTACAATTACAACTACGACTATTATAATTATCGATACTATTACTTCTCATGCTACTGCTACTGCTACTGCTGATGCTACCACTATAACTGCTACTATTGCTACTACTGCTCCCACTATTACTGCTGCTATTATTACCATGGTTCGGCGTTTCGGCCGAACCCGCGTCGAAACGTTTAATATCATTTCGATTTAGGGTTTTGGCGCTGCAACAGAGAGCGTGGAGGCTGCAGGCGCGGGCGGGCGCATGCTGGCGAGGGCGAGGGCAGCTGCGGGTGACCGCGATCGACCGTGGGCGAGGGCGGGCGAGGGTTGTGGGCTCTGTGTGGCTGCAGGCGACTGCGTGTGAGGGCGTATGAGGGCGGCTGCGGGCGAGGGCGGGCGAGGGCCATGTACTGCGGGTGACTGCGGGCGAGGGCGGCGTGCTCAGGTGGCCGGTAGGCCGTGCGGGATGAGCACAGGGCGGTCGAGGCAGCCGCAGGGCGCGCGGGCCGGCTGCAGGGAGCGCAGGCCGTCGGCGGCGAGCACAGGGCTCCTGCAGCAAGCTCGGCGCTTGCATGGCGAGCTCAGTGTGTGCATGGCGAGCGCAGCGCGCGTGGGGCGAGTTCAGCATGCGCGGGGAGACCGCAGCGTGTGCGAGGTGAGCTCGGCGTGTGCGGGGCGACCGCAGCGCGCGCAGGACGAGCTGAGTGAGCCGGCGGCGAGCTCAGCACGCGCGGGGCGAGCGCAGCACGCCGGCGGCATCCTCAGCGCACTTGGGCCGACCGCAGCTCACCCACGACACCCACGGTGAGGTCAGGGCTCGAAACTGGCATTTCTGACATCTCTGGCATCTCCGGCTAGCTCAACTGCCCGACATCTCCGGCAGCTCCGCTGGCGGGGGCAGCTTGGCCAATGAGCGCAGCTCCCCCCGCGAGCGTAGGTCGGCCGGCGATGATCGTTGCCCCCGCGAGCGCAGTTTGATTTAGGGTTTACTGTGCTAGTTAGTTTTATTTAATTAATCATGTTTTATTAAGTTAAATACAGTTTATTGTGCTGCTTTGCTTTTTTCCCCGGGAATCACGGGGAGGTGCTGTCGGTTGGTCGGTTGGTATTGACTGATTAACTTTGATTAATGCCTGTGAATCACGCTGATTGACTTTGATTAATTCCCGTGAATCACGGGTTTCGGCTGTGGGTCTTGTGGCTTATATATACTTAGTGTAAGGCTGTAAGATTTTTACACTTCGCAAACGATTTCATTTGTGTTCTGCTGTCTTAGTGAAAGAGTTTTATAAATCGCCCAGATATTTCTGTTTCAGTTGCAAAGGTATGAAATTTTCTGTTATCATAAAGTGATGTATCATAATTTTTAGTTTTTGTTTGTGCTACTTGATGTATCAGATATAGTATGTATGTATGTTGAGACTTGAGAATTGAATTGACACAGGAAAGATCAAATTATTTGTTTTTATGGATCTGCTCAATTTGCATTATGCGTATTATGTATCTACTTAATTAAAATAGTGATATGATCAATTATCCAAAATTAAGTTAGATTTGCTGCTTAAAATACGTATTAAATTATTTAATTAGTAAACTATTTAAGTTACATAGTAAAATATTAAATTAATAAATTATTTAAATTACGTATTAAATAATGTATTTTGTATTTAAGTGTATAACAAAATAGTAAATTATTAAATTATTTAAATTATGAATTAAATTATTAAATTATTAAATTAGTAAATTATTTTAATGATGTATGAAATTACATGTATTTTCGTATTAAATTATATTAAAAAAATATTAATGTATGGATTAAATTATGTATTCAATTACATATTTTGTATTAAAATATGTATTCAATTATGTAGTATGTATTAAGTTGTGTATTGAATTAGTAAATAAATAATATATTATGTATTAAATTACGTATTTTGTATTAAAATATTTATTTCGTATTAAATTATATAATAAAATATGCATTAAATTATGTAGTATGTATTACGTATTAAATTATATATTACGTATTACGTATTAATTTATGTACTAAAATATGTTTTATGTATTAATTTTGCTATTAGAATTATGTATTAAATTATGTCGTATCTATTACATATAAAATTATGTATTATGTATTAAATTATATATTACATATTAAATTATTTATTAAATAGTAAATTTTGTAATTTGTATTAAATTTTGTATTACATTATCTAATATGTATTAAATTATCTATTACGTCGTACATTATATATTAAATATTAAATTATGTATTGAATTACGTACTATGTATTAATTTACGTATTAAATTATGTATTACGTATTATGGATTAAATTAACGTGGAAATTAGATAATAAATCAAGAAATAGGTTAGTAAATCGTAAACCCTAAAACTTAAATCCTAAATATAATGTAATTTATTGCTGTGTACATTAGTTATTTTTTAATAATTTCTTAAATTACGTATTGTGAAAATAGAGTTTTTTCATTAATCATAGGTAAATTTTCTTCTGTCACTGCTACTACTGTATTGCATATGGCTCCAAGGCAAAATACGCCTCGCGGTGACGATATTGCATGGCAACACTGTGAATCAGTGAATGTAGAAAATCGTACAGTTCGTTGCAAATGGTGTGGTTCGTGTGCTTAGTTCTGGAATTACAAGATTAAAAGAGCATTTAGGAGGTGTCATCGGCTCAGTTCGGCCATGTGACAAAGTCCCGAATGAAGTGAGACAAACATTTCGTGCAATAGTCCAAACCGGCAGAGAAAATAGAAGAAAGCAGAAGGCCAAAAAATCACGTTTTGAGCATGAACCTCTCAACCTCCCTAATCCAGATCCCCGGCAAATTTTTGATGAAGAAGATGATGATTATGAGGTTCAGGAAGTTCTTCGCGAAAGTCAAAGATTGTACAAGGAAACTCGAGGTGGTGCTGGCACTTCCGGCACAATTCGAGATCGTCGAACTACTAGTTTCAGAGAGCCACGTACACAGCGACACACACCTGCCCCTTCAGGAGTAAGAGGAGATTTTCATCTTCCTGACATCAGATCTATAATTATTTCTCCAATTGACCCATTTCTACTGAAACCAAGAGATGATACTCAAATAAATTTGAGAATAGCATCAACTGGTTTTCGAAAGGCAAAACAATGGTTGGGTATGGCAGTATCGAAATTTTTTTTCTACAACCATGTTCCATTTCATTTAGTAGATGGCGGTTACTATCATGGAATGATACGTGCCGCTCAAGAGGTTGGCCCAGGAGTTCCTCCACCAAGTTCTCGTGAAATTTCTGAAAAGTATCTGAATCTTGAAATTGAAGAGATGAATGCATTTATCCAGACCTTCTATAAATATTGGGATGAATTTGGGTGTACCTTGATGTCTGATGGATGGAAGACACAAAACAGTAAAGATTTGATAAATTTTTTAGTATATTGTCCTGAAGGGACCGTTTTTCTCAAGTCAGTTGACACAACAGGGGAGTCGAAGACTCGTAATTTCTTATATCATCTGATTGATAGTGTCATTGAGGAGATTGGGGAATCAAGAGTGGTACAAGTCATGACTGATAATGCAGCTCCGCTAGTATATGCTGGGAAAAAGTTAATGCAAAAAAGAAAACATCTTTTCTGGACACCTTGTGCAGCTCACTCTATTGACTTAATGCTGAAGGATATGGGTAAGGATCCTGATATTAGAAAAGTGGTTGAGCAGGGCCAGAAGTTGCATCATTTATTTATAACCATGCTTGGTGTCTTGAACTGATGAGAAAGGAAACACAAGAATGAGAGATTATCAGGCCAGGCATTACTCAGTTTGCTACACAATTTATCTCATTGGATTCCCTGTATACTCACCAGCAGGCACTGAAGAGATTATTTACCAGTGAAGAATATGATGCACATTATTTGAGGTTGAAACGGTCCGAGAAAATACTTTTTGAAAAATTCTACAATCAAGTCATAGACGAAAGTTTTTGGGAATCAGTTGAAAAAGTAATAGGAATCTTCAGTCCATTAGTTAAAGTGCTTCGAATTGTTGACTCAAATGATCATTCGCAGATGGGGTTCTTATATGAAGCAATAGAATGAGCAAAATTGCAAATAAGATGACATATAGGAACAATTGAATCTCGCAAATGGGAGAAGATTATTGATCATCGTTGGGACAAAACATTATCGAAAGATATTCATGTTACAGGTAATTGAGTAAAGAGTCATTTTATAGCACTTTACTGAGTTATAATGATACTATTGTTGATTCATATTTAATCATCTTGTAGGGTACTTTCTGAATCCAATATTTCAATATGGCGATGAGGTCAACAATAGTAATACCATTCTCGAAAAGCTACGGAATGTAATCGAGCGGATAGAGCCAGATATGAGAACAAGAATATTGGCATTGCGCGAGGTAAATTATGTATTAAATATTTTTTACATAATTAAGAAAGTTCTTAACTTGAGTACGTTCATTACACAGGCCGACGATTTCAAAAATAAAGTCAAGGACTTCGGCACACAACAAGCAATTGTAGCTATTAGGGGTGATACTCCTGGTATAGTTGATATTTAATAATTATACATATTTGCTAATTCAATTTATATCAAGTTATTAATAATTTTTTCTCATAAATTATAGCTAGATGGTGGAGTATCTACGGGCGACATGCAGCACCTAATCTTGCAAAGATAGCCATCAGAACTTTAAGTCAAACTGTTTCAAGTTCACAATGTGAGAGGAATTGGACAACTTTTGGATTGATCCATACGAAGACTAGAAATAGACTTAAAATGGAAAAATTGGAGAAACTTATTTTCTGCCATTATAACATGCATTTAAGAGCGCGAAACTTACAGAGGAGAAGATCACCAGAGGATAAGGTAATCAACTTGTCTGCCATATTCGAAGATGATGATCCTCTGATAGAGTGGATTCGAGAAAGAGAAGAACCTATCTTAAATCATCCTGATACACAAGAAGCTATTCGTCGTCTCTTAGATGAAGAAGTGGAAGAGGAAGCTGACAAAATGTAGAATACTTTTGATACGAGTGATAGTAGCAATGGTGGTACAGCTGGTGACGCCCATTTTCAACAATCACAAGATGACGGCTCATCTTCATATGTTCCACAGTATGGAGTAAATGAGTTTTTTTACTCTAATTTATATGGTGGTTATATGCCACAATATCCATATAATTCGCATGGTGGGCAAGATGTTAATCAAGGTCCAACAGATAATGCGAGCTATAGCTACTATGACGTTATCAGAGCGAGATGTCTTCATACAATCCAGGATATCATCAGTCAATGCAGGACCAGACCACTTCCTACTATCCGCATGCTGAACAATACTATCGATCACAACGCCATCGTATTGATGAGTATGGTGATCAAGAATATCAATCTCTCCAAGATCCACCTCGAAACAGCATGTGGTTATAAGACGTGGATTTATATCATGTATGAAATGATGTTTTCATCATTGTCTTAAATTGATATCTTATTGTAATTTTATGGAATTTAAATTTAATGTCTATATGGTTTATTTTATCGCATGATAATTTATCTATTTCGTTACGACAATTTATTGTAATCTTTTCCTTCTGACGTATTTTTTATTATCTATTTTATGTTCATAAATACTAACAATTATAAGATAATTATTTTTGAAACAGATAATGGCAAATCCGGATGATTATATTATAGTTCCAGACCAAGTGACACTACAAGCAGGAAGAATAATTATGTCAATTCTTCGTCAAAAACTTATATTTTATCGTAGAATGATTCCAACTTCGGCATATGATCTACTTAGACAAGCCTTAATTGAGCAGGCATTAGAAGACCGTGGAAGAGTCAATGATCAAATTTATCGGCCCTCTCAACAAGGTTCACTTCATGCTATCAATCAGCGTCTTGCCGCAATTTCCCCTGAACACTTCGCACAGTGTAATATTTATTTTTCATGGGTTATTGGACCACTTTTACTATGTGTTGTCAATCAATATGGTTATCATTTTCATTTTGGACCTTCGATGTATGGTTATACTGCAGAACCACTGCCATGAGATCGCACTGAGCTAGTTGTTCTGGCTCGTATACCTACCAATGCTCGTCCGGATCATCCAGGTACTGAATTTGTAATTCCACACTCAGATGTTCCAAACTCAACCGATGATGACTATGATGATTAGTTGTATTATTTTAGAATTTATAAATTATGTATGTGTGAAATACATTTTAATGAAAAGTTAAATTTGCTTATGTTAATTTTTAAATTTTAATCATATTCATATCATTTCTTATATTTTTTTTAATACACTAATATATATTAAAAACAGACAATATCAGTGACTAACTATCAAAATTAATTTTAATTAGCTTAAATAATATTTGAAATTATTGTAAAATTAAGTATAAATTCTTTCATAATTTTCCAAATTTTTTCTAATATTTTATCGTATTTTTAATTTGAAGTCAAAGCACAGTCAAAATATAGTCAAACTCTGGTCAATGCCCAATTAATAATTTAAAAAATTCTTTCGGCCGAAACTGAAACCGAAACGGCCGAAATGTATCGATTTTGGCCGGTCCCGAAATCGAAACCGAAAACCTTGATTATTACTACTACTACTACTATTACTACTGCTACTACTCCTACTACTGCTACTCCTTCTAACACTACTGCTACCACTACTACAACTACTACAACTTGTATTACTACTGCTACTACTACAATGCAGCAACTAATTCTACTACTATTACTTATACTACAACTACTACTACTACGACAACTTCTGCTAGGACGACTACTTGTACCACTACTATTACTACTACTACTATTACTACATCTACTACTGCTACAACTGCTATAGCTACAACTACAACAATAACTACTACTACTAATACCACTACTACTACGACTACTACCACTACTACTACTACTACTACTAGTAATACTACTACTGCTACTATTGCTACTACTACTGCTACTACTGCTACTACTAACACAACCATAATTATTACGACCGCTACAACTTCTCCTACTACTACTACTAATACTACTAATGTTGTCGCTAATACTACTACTACTATAACTACTACTACTGTTGGTGCAGCTGCTGCTGCTATTACTACCACTGCTACTACTGCTGCTGCTGCTACTTCTACTAATGCTACCACTATATCTACTACTACTACTGCTACTTCCCCTACTACTTCAACTACTGTTACTACTATTGCTTCTACTGCTACTGCTATCAATACTACTACTACTACTACAACTGCTGCTACTACTAATGTTACTACTACAACTACATCTACTACTAATACTTCTCCAACTTCTACTACGACTGCTACTATGATAACTACTACTATAAGTTCTACTACTTCTACTACAATTACTGCTACAACAACTACTACTACTACCCCGACTACTAAAACTACTACTACTACTTCTGCTACTACTGCTATTGCTATTATTGCTACTACTACTACTAGTGCTACTATTGCTACTTCTGCTACTACAACTACTTCCTCCACAACTACCCATGCCGCTATAACTACTACTCCTACTACCACTACTACCCCTACTACTACTATACCTACTACCATTTCTGCTACTACTACTTTTACAACAACTACTACTATGACTACTACAGTGGCTACTGTTACTACGATTGCTGCCACTGTAGCTGCTGCTACAACTACTACTACTTCTCCTACTTCTACAACTACTGCTACTACAATAACTACTATAACTATTGTTATTGCTACAACTAATATTACTACTATAACTACTTCTACTACAATAACTATAGCTACAACTAGTGCTATGGCTAATACTACTATTATTATGCTACCAATACTACTACTACTGCTCCTACTACTTCTACTATAGCTACTACTACAACTACTGCCGCTACTACTACTGCTGCTACTACTCTATTATTATTACTATTGCAACTATTTCTTCTGCTCCTACTACTACTATTACAACCACTACTCTTGCTACAACAACAACTGCTATTATTTTCACTAATGATACTCCTACTGCTACTACTACTACTCTGACAACTACTACTACTACTACAACAACAACTGCTACTCCAACTATTGCTACAGCTAATACCACTAGTAAAAATATAGCGGCTACTACGGTTGCCATTACTACTTCTTCTACTACTACTACTTCTACTACTAATATGGCTACTACGACTACTACTACTATTACTACTACTACTACTAGTACTACTACTACTATTGCTACTACTACTACTCCTGCTGCTATAGCTATCACTAACACTACTACCACTACAGTTATTATCAGTGTTAATACTACTACTACTACAACTATGACTACTATTTCTACTACAACAAGTGCTACTACTACTTCTTCTACTACAACTACAACCACTACTACTACTACGGCTACTATTACTAGTATTACAAGTTCTGTTGTTGCAATTACCGCTTCTACTACTACTACAACTGCTACTTTCGCAACTATTGCTACTACTACTACTACCACAACTACTACAACAATAATAACAACAACTACTGTTGCTGCTCTTACTACTATAGCCGGCACGATGACTACTACTACTATTATTACTACTACTACTACTACTCCTCCTGCTGTTGCTGCTACTTCTGCTACTATTGCTGCTACTGCTTCTACTTCTACTATTGCCACTACTTTTACTACCACTACTACTCCTACTACCACTAAAACTACTACTACAACTACTATGACTTTTACTGGTGCTACTACTTCAACTACTATGATTATAACTACTACAAAAACTACTTATTCTACTATAACTACTGCCACTACTACTGCTATGCCTACTACAACTACTACTACTATAAGTTCTGCTCTTGCTACTACTACTACTACTACTAGTAGTACTATAAGTACTGCTTTTGCAACCACTGCTACTACTACTGCTACTACAACTACTACAACAACTACTACTACTACTGCTACTATTACTATGACTGCCACGACTACTAATACTTCTTCTGCTACTATTGCTACAATTACTACTATTTCTACTTCACTCAAACTGCTATTACAACTACTATGACTGTTACTACTACTACTGCTACTATTATCACTACTACTACTATTGCTACTATTACTACTATTGCTACTACAATAATAACAACAACTACTACTATGCTACTATTACTACTACTATTAATACTTCTACTACCACTTCAACGACTGCTACTATAGCTGCTACTCCTACTTCTTCTGCTGCTGCTCCTACTACTACTACTACCACTCCTACTACTATTATTACTGCTACTTCTGCTACTTCTACGACTGCTGCTACTACAACTTGTACTAAAACTGCTCCAAGAACTACTACTATTGATACAAGAACACTAGATGCTACTGCTACTATGACAACAACTACTACAAATCCTACTACTTTGACTGCTACTACCATCACTATTACTATAGCGATAGTAGTAGCAATGGTAGTACTAGTGGTGGTGGTGGTGGTGGTGGTGGTAGTAGTACTAGTAGTAGTAGTGATAGCAGTCAAAGTAGTAGTAATAGTAGTGGTACTAATAGTTGTAGCAGTGGTAGTAGGAGCTGCTGGAGCCATACTAGCTATTATTGTGGCAGTTATTGTTGTAGTAGTAGCAGAAGCAAAAGTCTTAGTAGCAATTATAGCTATAAGAATAGCAGCAGCTATAGTAGAAGGAGATGCAGGACCACTAGTAGTCGTGGTGTTAGTAGTAGCAGCAAAAGGAGCAGTAGTAGCAACAACATTAGTAGCAGTAGTTATAGTAGTGGAAGAAGTAGTAGCAGTAGTAGTTGTTGTCGTTATGGTGGTAGCAGTAGCAGCAACAGTAGTAGTAGTTGTAGTAGTAGAGGCAGCAGTGGAAGGAGTAGTTGTACTTGTAGTTGTACTAATAGTAATGTAGTAGCTATTTTAGTAGTAGTAGAAGAAGTAGTAGCAGAAGTAGAAGTAGAAGTAGTAGTAGCAGGTGTAGTGGTAGTAGTTGTAGTAGTAATAGTAGTAGTAGTAGTAGTTGTTGTTGTTGTTATTGTAGTAGTGGCGGGAGTAGTAGTAGTAGTAGTAGTAGTAGTAGTAGCATGAGCAGCAGCAGTAATAGTAGTAGTAGTAGTAGTAGTAGTAGTAGTTGGATTTGTATTAGCAGTAGTAGTAGTAGTAGTAGGAGGAGGAGGAGGAGGAGGAGGGTTTGTAGTAGTATTAGTACGAGTAGTAGTAGTAGTAGTGGTGGTTAGAGGAGTTGTAGTAGTAGGAGTAGTCATAATTGTAGTAGTAGAAGTAGCAGTAGTAGTAGTCATAGTAGCAGCAGCAGTAGTAGTGGTAGTAGTAGTGGGAGTGTAGTAGTAGTAGTAGTAGGAGTTATAGTTGTAAAAGTTGTAGGAATGTTAGGATTAGTAGTTGGTCGTAGATGTTTTAGGAGTGTTAGGAGTAGGAGTTGTAGTAGTTGATGTAGTGGTAGTAGTGGGAGTGGTAGTAGGGGTAGTAGTAGTAAGAGGAGTTGTAGTAGCAGTAGGAGTTGGAGTAGGAGTAGTAATAGTAGTAGTAGTAGCAATAATAGGAGTAGTATAGTATTCGTAGTGGTAGTTATTATTATAGCAGTAGGAGTAGCAGTAGTAGTAGTAGGAGGAGGAGGAGGAGGAGTAGTAGTAGTTATTGTTGTTGTTGTTGTTTTTATTGTAGTAGTAGTAGTAGTAGTAGTAGTAGTAGTAGTAGCAGTAGCAGCAGCAGCAGCAGCAGCAGCAGTAGTAGTAGTAGTAGTAGTAGTAGTAGTAGTTGTAGAAGAAGAAGAAGTAGTAGTAGTAGTAGTAGTTGTAGAAGAAGAAGTAGTAGTAGTAGTAGTAGTAGCAGCAGCAGCAGTAGAATTAGTAGTAGTAGAAGTAGTAGTAGGAGTGTTTTGAGTAGTTTTATTAGTACGAGTAGTAGTAGTAGTAGTGGCAGTAGGAGTAGTGGTAGTAGTAGTGGGAGTCGTAGTAACAGTAGTAGTAGTGGTAGTAGTTGCAATAGTAGTAGTTGTTGTTATAGGATTGTAGTAGTGGTAGTGGTAGTTGAAGTTGTAGGTGTGTTAGGAGGAGTAGTAGTAGTAGAAGTAGTAGTAGTTGTTGTATTAGTGGTAGGAGTAGTAGTATAGTAAGAGTAGTAGTAGTAGTTGTTGTTGTTGTACTAGTACTAGTCGTAGTAGTAGAATAGTAGGAGTTAGAGTTTGAGTAAGAGTAGAAGTAGGTTTGTGGTAGTAGTATTAGTAGTCGTAGTAGGATTAGGAGTATTAGTAGTAGTACTAGTAGTAGTGGTTGTAATGGAAGTACTAGTAATAGTAGCAGTAGTTATGATAGTAGTAGTATTAGCAGTAGTAGAAGCAGTAGTTGCAGAAGTGCCAACAGCAGCAACATTAGTAGTAGCACTGGTAGTTGTAGAAGTAGTAGCAGTAGCATTAGTAGGAGTAGTAGTAGTAATAGTAGTTGTAATAGAAGTAGTCATAGTGGAAGTAGTAGGAGCAACAGCAACAACAACAGTAGTAGTAATAGTTATAGTAGAAGTCTTGGTTGTAGTTGTAGTAGTAGTAGATGTCGGGGTAGCAGTAACAGTAGTATTAGTAGTAGTAGTAATAGGAGGAGGAGGAGTAGTAGGGATAGTGTTAGTAGTAGTAGTACTTGCATGAGGAGTAGCAGCTATAGCAATTTTGTTGTTGTTATAGTAGTAATTAGTAGTAGTAGTAATTGTTGTTGTTGTTAGTAGTAGTAGTAGTAGTAGTAGTAGTAGTAGTAGTAGTAGTAGTAGTAGTAGTAATTGTTGTTGTTGTTATTGTTGTTGTTGTAGTACTAGTACTAGTAGTAGTACTAGTACTAGTAGTAGTACTAGTAGTAGTAGTAATAGAAGTAGTAGTAGTAGTAGTAGTAGGAGCAGCAATAACAATAATAGCAATAGTAGTAGTAGTAATACTAGTAGTAGAAGTACTAGTAGTCATAGTAGTAGTGGAAGTCGGGGTAGTTGTAACAAGAGCATTACTAGTTGTAGTCACTGTCGGAGTAGTAGTAAGGGTAGTTGTTGTTGTATTAGTATTAGTAGTAGCAGTAGTAGTAGTTGTTGTTGTTGTTGTTGTATTAGTTGCAGTAATAGTAGCTATGGTTATAGGAGGAGTTGGAGTAGGGGGAGAAATTGGTGTAGTAGAAGTTGGAGTGGGGGTAGTAGTAGTAGTAGGATTTGTGGTAGCAGTATGAGATGGAGTAGTTATAATAGTAGCTGTCATAGTTGTAGTAGGAGTAGTAGAAGTAGCAGTAATAGGAGTAGGATTAGGAATTATAGTTGTACGAGTTTCAGTAATGGTAGCAGTAGTAGTAATAGTAGTAGTAGCAGCAGCAGTAGTACCAGCTACAGTAGTAGAAGTAGTGGTAGTAGTAGTGTTTATAGTAGTAGTAGTAGCAGCAATAGTGGAAAAAGTTGTTGTAGTAGTAGTTGTGTTATGAGTAGTGTAGTAGTAGTCTCAGTAGCTGTAATAGTAGTAGTGGTAGTCTCAGTAGCTGTAGTAGTAGTAGCAGCAGCAATAGTAGGAGTAGTAGTGGTGGTGGTGGTGGTAATAGTAGTAGTAGAAGTAGCAGTAGCAATTCTTGCAATAGTAGTAGTAGGAGTGTCTAAGGTAGTAGTACTAGTAGGATGAGTAGTAGTAGTAGTCGTAGTAGGAGCAGTAGTTGCTGTAAGAGTAGTCATAATAGTAGTAGTAGTTGTTGTTGTTGTATTAGTAGCAGTAGTAGTTGGAGTAGTAGTCGTAGAAGTCATAGAAGTGGCAAGAGTAGTAGTAGTAGTAGTAAAAGTTGTAGTAGTAGTACTAGTAGAAATAGTAGGAGAGTTAGTATTAGTGACAGTATTAGTAGTAGTAGCAGGGTTAGTATTAGTAGTAGTAGCTCCATTAGTAGTACTAGTAATAGTGGCAATTGTACTAGTAGTAGTAGAAGTAGTAGTAGTAGTAGTAGGGTAAGTAGTAGTACTAGTTGTAGTAGTAGTAGTCATAGAAGTAGCAGTAGTAGTAGTACTAGTGTTAGAAAAAGTAGTAGTGGTAGTAGTAGTTGCAGTAGTAGCAGTAGAAGTAGTAGCAGTAGTACTAGTAATCCTAGTTGTGGTAGTAGCAATAATAGTAGTAGGATTTGGAGTAGGAGTGGTGGTTGCAGTAGTTGTAGTAGTAGTAGCAGTAGTAGTAGCAGTTGTATGTGTGGGAGTAGGAGTAGTAGTAGGAGTTGGTAGTATGTGTAGGAGTAGCTGAAATAGTAGAAATACTTGTAGGAGTTGGTGTATGAGTAGGAGTAGGTGAAGGAATTGGTGTAGGAGTAGGAGTAGTACCAGTGGTAGAATGAGTAGTAGTAGTAGCAATTGTACTAGCAGTAAATGTAGTAGTAGTAGTTGTTGTTGTTTTACTAGCAGCAATAGTCATCGTATTAGTAGTTGTTGTTGTTGTTGTAGCAGTAATAATAGTAGTAGTAGTTGGAGTAGGAGTAGCAACACTAGTAGGAGTGGTAGAAGCCGTAGGAGTTGGAGTAGGCATAGTAGTAGCAATAGTAGTTGTAGTTGTTGTAGCGGTAGTTGTATTAGTAGTAGTAGTAGTAGTAATAGCAGTAGTAGTTGTAGTAGTAACAACACAAGTAGTAATAGTAGTAGTAGTAGTAGTAGTGGTAATAGTGTAAGTCATTGTAGTAATAGAAGTCATAAAAGGAGTAGTAGTAGGAGTAGTTGTAGTAGTAGTAGTAGTGGTAGTGGTAGTTGTGGCAGCAACAGTAGTAGCAGTAGAAGTAGTAATAGTGGCAGTTAAAGTAGCAGTAGGAGTAGTAGTAGTAGCAGTAGTTGCAGCAACAGCAGTACTGTTGGTAGTAGTAGCAGTATTACAATTAGCAGCCGCAGCAGCAACGACATTAGTAGTAGTTATTGTTGTTGTAGTTATACAAGTAGAAGCAGTAGCAGCAACAATAGCAGTAATAGCAATAGTAGTAATTGTAGTAGTAGAAGAAGTAGTAGGAGCAATACTAGTAGTAGCAGCAACAACAACAGTAGTAGTAGTCATAGTAGTAGTAGTGCAATAGTAGTCGCAGCTGTAGTTGCAGCAGTTATTGTAGAAGTAGTGGTTATAGCAATACCAGTCGCAATTGTAGTAGTAGTCGTAGTGATAGCAGTAGCAGCAGGAGTAGTAATAGTTGTAATACTAGTAGTACTAGTAGTAGGATAATAGAAGTAGTAGTTGTCATAGCGGTAGTGGTAGTAGTGACAGTAGTACTACTAGTTGCAGTAGTAGAAGTGGCAATTGTTGTAGCATTAGTGGTAGTAGCAACAGCAGTAGTAGCAGCAGTAGCAGTAGTTGCAGTAGTAGTAGTAGCACGAGTAGTTGTAGTAGCAACAGTAGTTGTAGTATTATCTGTAAAATTAGTAGCAGGAATTGAAGTAGTTGCTGTAGAAGTATTTGCAACAGTAGTAGTAGCTACAACAGCAGGAGTATTTGTAGTAGTAGTAGTTGTTGTAGTAGTAGTAGTTATTGTAGTAGTAGTATTGGCATAAGTTGTAGTAGTAGTAGTTATTGTAGTAGTAGTAGTTATTGTAGTAGTAGTAGTAGTAGTAGTAGTAGTAGTAGTAGTAGTAGTAGTAGTAGTAGTAGTAGTAGTAGTAGTAGTAGTAGTAGTAGTAGTAGTAGTAGTAGTAGTAGTAGTAGAAGTAGGAGCACAGCAGCAGCAGCAGCAGCAGTAGTAGTAGTAGTAGTAGTAGTAGTAGTAGTAGTAGTAGTAGTAGTAGTAGTAGTAGTAGGAGCAGCAGCACGAGCAGCAGCAGTAGCAGTAGTAGCAATAGTAGTAGTAGTAGTAGTAGTATTAGTAGTAGGAATAGGAGTAGTAGTAGTAGAAGTAGTTGCAACAGTAGTAGTAGCTGTAGCTGTAGGAGTAGTTGTTGTTCTAGTTGTAGAATAAGTAGTAGCAGCAGTAGTAGTAGTAGTAGTCACAGTAGTGGTACGAACAGCAGTAGTAGTAGTAGCAGTTGTAATCGTATTAGTAGTTGTTGTAGTAGTAGCAGGAGTTGTGGCAGTGGAAGTTGCGGTGGCAGAAGTAGTAGTCAAAGTAGTCGCACAAGTAGCGAAAGGAGAAGTAGTAGTGGCAATAGCAGTAGTCATTATAGCAGTAGTAGTAGTAGTGGGAATAATATTAGTAGTTCTTGCAAAAGTAGTAGCTGAAGTAGTTGTAGGACGAGAAGATGTAGTAGTAACAATAGTAGCAGCCGCAGTAGTAGTAGTAGAAGCAGTAGTAGTAGCAGTATTAGTAGTCATAGTAGTAGTAGTAGTAGTAGTAGTAGTTGCAGTTGCAACTATTGCACCAGTTGTAGTAGCAATCATAGTAGTATTAGTAGTAGTATTAACAGTAGTTGTTGTAGCTGAAATAGTGGTATTACGAGTAGTAGTAGTGGTAGTAGCAAAATAAGCAGTTGTAGTAGTAGTAGTAGTAATAGTTGTAGTTGGAGTAGTAGTTGAAGTAGTAGTTGTTGCTGTAGTAATATAGTAGTAGTAGCACTTGTAGTCGTTGCTACAGTAGCAGCAATAGCAGTTGTAGGAGTAGTAATAGCAGTAGGAGAAGTAGTAGTAGTTGTTATTGTAGGAGTAGCAGTAGTAGTACTAGTAGTAGTAGTAGTTATAGTAGTGGTACTAGTAGTAGTAGTAGTTCTAATAGTAGTGGTAGTAGCAGAAGTAGTAGTAGTAACAATAGTAGTGGAAGCATTAGTAGCTGCATTATTTGTAATAGTAGTAGTAGCAGTAGCAATAGTATGAACATTAGCAGTTGTAGTAGTAGTTGTGTTAGTAGTAGCAGTAGTAGCAGTAGTACTAGTAGTAGTAGCAGTAGTACTAGTAGTTGTAGCAGTACTAGTAGAAGCAGTAGCAATTCAGTTGCAGTAGAAATAGTAGCAGTAGTAGGAGGAGGAGGAGGAGTCGTAGTAGTAATAGTAGTGGTAGCAAAAACAACAACAACAACAGTAGTAGTAGCAGTAGTAGTAGCAAGAGCAGCCGCAACAGCAGCTATAGTAGTATTACTAGGAGTCGTAGTAATAGTATTAGTAGCCACAATAGTAGTAGTAGCAGTAGCAGGGGTAGTAGCTGTAGTGGTACTACTAGTAGTAGTAGCCGTAGCAGGGGTAGTAGCTGTAGTGGTACTACTAGTAGTAGTAGCAGGGGTAGTAGCTGTAGTGGTACAAGTAGGACTGGTAGTAGCAGTAGGAGTAGTAGTATTAGTAGCAAAAGTAGTAGCAGCAGTTTTAGTAGTTGTAGTAGTAGGAGCAGTAGCTGCTATAGTAGGAGTAGTTGCAGTAGTAGCAGTTGAAGTAGTCATAGTTGTAGTAGTAACAAGAGTAGTAGCAGTAGTAGTAGTAGTAGTAGTTGTTGTTGTTGTTGTTGTTGTTATTGTAGTAGTAGAAGTAGTAGTAGCAATAGTAGTGGTAGTAGTAGTAGCAGTAGTAGTAGTTATAGTAGTAGTACTAGTAGTAGTAGCAATTCTAATTGTAGTGGTAGTAGTAGTAGTACTAGTAGTAGTAGTAGTAGTACTAGTAATAGTAGTAGTTCTAATTGTAGTGGTAGTAGTTGTAGTAGTAGTAACAGTAGTAGTAGAAGCATTAGTAGCTGAATTAGTTGTAATAGTAGTAGTACCAATTACAATAGTAGCAGTACTAGCATTTGTAGTTGTAGTTGTGTTAGTAGTAGCAGTACTAGCATTTATAGTTGTAGTTGTGTTAGTAGTACTAGTAGTCGTAGCAATACTAGTAGAAGCAGTAGCAATAGTAGTAGGAGGAGGAGGAGTCGTAGTAGTAATAGTAGTGGTAGGAACAACAATAACAACAGTAATAGTAATGGTAGTAGTAGTAGTACTAGCAACAGCAGCAGCAATAGCAACTGTAGTAGTATTAGTTGTAGTAGTAATAGTATTAGTAGCCATAGTAGTAGTAGAAGTAGTAGTATGGGTAGTAGCAGTAGTGGTACTAGTAATACTAGTAGCAGCAGCAGCAAGAGCAGTAGTAGTGGCAAAAGTAGTCGCAGAAGCACTAGTTCTTGCAGTTGCAACTGTAGTAGTTGTAGTAGTAGGAGTAGTAGTTGCTGTAGTAGGAGTAGAAGTAGTAGTAGCAATTGAAGTAGTAGTAATTGTAGTAGTACCAATAGTAGTAGTTGCAGCTGCTGCCGCAGTAGTAATAGTAGTAATAGTAGTAGTAGTAGCAGTAGTCGTAGCAATAGTAGTGGTAGTCGTAGTTGTAGCAATAGTAGTAGCAGTAGTAGTAAGAGCAGTAGTAGTTGTAGCGGTAGTAGTTGTTGTAGTAGTAGTAGGAGGAGGAGAAGTAGAAGGAGTAGTAGAATTAGCAGCAGTAGCAGCAATTGCAGCAACAACAGTCGTAGTAGTAGTTGTAGTAGTAGCAGTCTCAGTAGTAGTAGTAGTAGTAGTATGCGTATTAGTAGTAGCAGCAGTAAGAGCAGCAGTAGTAGCAGTAACAATAGCAGTAGTAGTAGCAGTAGTAGCTATAATAGTAGCAATAGGACTAGTAGTAGTGGTAGTAGTAGCAGTAGCCGCAGCAGTTGCTGTTGTTGTTGGAGTAGAAGTAGTAGTAGTAGCAGTTGTAATAGTAGTAGTAGTAGTAGTAGCCGCAGTAGTAGTAGTAGTAGTAGTTAAAGTAATGATAGTAGTCGTGGTAGCAGTAGTAGTAATGTTAGTAATAGAAATAGTAGTAATTGTAGCAGTAGTAGTAGCAGCAGTAGTAGTCGTAGTAGTAGTACTAGTTATAGTAGTAGCAATATCAGTAGTAGTAGCAGCAGTAGTACTAGAAGTAATAATAGTAGTAGTAGTGGTAGTAGTAGTAATAGTAGTCGTAGTAGTAGTAGTGGTAATAGGAGTAGTAGTGGTAGTAGTAATAGCAGAAGGAGAAGTAGCAGTAATAACAACAAAACAGTTCTCGCAGTAGTAGTGGTAGTAGAAGTAGTAGGAGTCAAAGTAGTAGTAGGAATAGGTGTCTGAGAAGGAGCAGTAGTAGGAGTAGAAGTAGTAGTAGTAGTGGTACTAGCATTAGTATAATAGTAGTAGCAGCAATTGTAGAGGTATTTGTAGTGGTAGCGACAACAGCAGTATTAGCAGCAGAAATAGCAGTGGTAGCAATAGTAGTAGCAGTAGCGATAGTCGTCGTTGTAGTAATAGTAGAGTAATAAAACTAGTAGTAATAACAGCAGTAGTAGCAGTATTAGTTGTTGTAGAGGTTGTAGCAGAAGTAGCAGTAGCAGCAGCAATTGTAGCAGAAGTTATAGTTGTCGTCATTGTAGTGGCAGTAGTAGTAGTAATTCTATTTGTATTTGTAGTAATAGTATTAGTAATAGTAGTATTGTAGTAGTTGTTTTAGTTGTAGTAGCTTTTCCAATAGCAGAAGTAGTAATAGTAGAATTATTGGTACTAGTTGTAGTAGTGGTAGTGGCAACAACAGTAGGAGTAGTAGGAGAAGTTGTAGAAGAAGTGGTAGCAGAAGCTTTGGTGGTAACAACAGTATCAGCAGTAGTAGCCGGAGTAGTATCTGTAGTAGTAGTAGTAAAAGTATCAGTAGTAGTAGCGGTAGTATTAGCAAAAGTAGTAGCAGTAGTAGTTGTAGCAGTTGCTGCAATAGCCGCTATAGCAACAGTAGCAGGAGGAGTAGTAGTAGTTGCAGTTGTAGTCGAAGCAGTAGTAGCAGTAGCAGTAGTTAGAGTAGTAGCAGTAGCAGTGGTAGTTGTTGTTGTTGTAGTAGTAGTTGTTGTTGTTGTTGATGCTGTTGTTGTTGTTGTTGTACTAGTCATAATAGTAGTTGTAGTAGTAGCAGTTGTAGTTGTAGCAACAACAATAATAGTAGGACGATATGAAGTAGTAGTAGTTGTTATTGTTGTTGCAGGAGTAGTAGTAGTAGCAGTTGAATTAGTAGTAGTTGTAATAGTAGCAAGAGTAGTAGCAATAGCAGCAGCAGTAGTAGTAGTAGCTGTTGTAATAGTAGTAGTAGTAGTAGTAGCAATAGTAGTAGTAGTAGTAGTAGTAGTAGTAGTAGTAGCAATAATAGTAGTAGTAGTAGAAGTAGTAGCAGTAGTAGTAGTAGTAATAGCAGTAGTAGTGGTTGTAGTAGTAGTAGTAGTAGGAGAAGTAGAAGGAGTAGTCGTACTAGCAGCAGTAGCAGCAATTGCAGCAGCAGCAATCGTAGTAGTAGTAATAGTAGCATTCTCAGTAGTAGTTGCAATAGGTGTAGCGGCAGCAGTGGCCGTAGTTGCTGGAGTAGAAGTACTAGTAGTAGCAATTGTAATAGTAGTAGTAGTAGCTGCTGTAGGAGTGTAGTAGTAGAAGTAGTAGTAGTCAAAGTAGCAGTAGTAGTCATGGTAGCAGTAGTAGCAATATTAGTAGTTGAAATAAGAATAGCAGTCGCAGTAGCAGTAGCAGCAATAGTAGTTGTAGTAGTAGTACTATCTGTAGTAGCAGCTGTTGTAGTAGTAGCAGTAGCAGCAGCAGCAGCAGTAGTAGTAGTAGAAGTAATAATAATAGTAATAGTAGTAGTGGTAGTAGTAGTAATAGCACTAGCTGCAGTAGCAGCTGTTGTAGTAGTAGCAGTATCAGTAATAGTAGTAGTAGTAGTAGTAGAAGTAATAATAATAGTAATAGTAGTATCAGTAGTAGTGGTAATAGGAGGAGGAGGAGGAGGAGGAGGAGGAGTAGTAGTAGTAGTAGTAGAAGATGGAGAATTAGTTGTAATAACGACAATAGTAGTAGTAGTTGTAGTTGTAATATTAGTAGTAGGAGTCAGAGTAGTAGTAGGAATAGGTGCCAGAGGAGGAGTAGTTGTCGGAGTAGTAGCAATAGTAGTAATAGCATTAGTACATCAGTAGTAGCAGCAATTGTAGTGGTAGTTATTGTGGTAGCGACAAAAGCAGTAGTTAGTAGCAGTAGTAGTAGACATAGCGGTAGTCGTCAGAGCAGTAATAGTCACAGTAATAAAACTAGTAGTAATAGTAGCAGTAGTAGTTGAAGTAGCAGAAATAATAGTAGCAGTAGTAGTAGAAGTAGCAGAAATAATAGTAGTCGTAGTAGTAGTAGTAGTAGTAGTAGTAGTAGTAGTAGTAGTAGTAATTCTATTAGTATTAGTAGTAGTAGTGTTAGTAATAGTAGTAGAAGCATTTTCAGTAGCAGAAGTAGTAGTAGTAGTAGTAGTAGCAGTAATAGTTGTAGTAGTAGTAGCAACAGCAGCAGTAGGAGTAATAGGAGAAGTTGTAGAAGTAGAAGTGGTAGCAGTAGCAGTGGTAGTAATGGAGCATCAGCAGCAGCAGCAGTAGTAGTAGTAGTAGCAGTAGTAGTACAAGTTGTAGTAGTTGCAGTAGTATTACCAAGAATAGTAGCAGTAGCACTCGTAATAGTAGTAGTAGCTATAGCAGTTGCCATAGTTGCCGCTGTAGTAGCAGCAGCAGCAGTAGTTGTACTAGCAGTTGAACTTGAAGTTGTAGTAGCAGCAGTAGTAGTAAAAGTAGTAGCTGTAGTAGTTGTAGTAGTAGTAGTAGTAGTAGTAGTAGTTGTTGTTGTTGTTGTTGTTGTTGTTGTAGTCACAGTAGTAGTAGCAGTAGTTGTTGTTGTTGTTGTAGTAACACCAATAATAGTAGGACGAGATGGAGTAGTAGTAGTTGTTGTTGTTACAGGAGTAGTAGTAGTAGTATGTGTAGTAGTTTCACTAGTATTAGCAATTGTAAAAATAGTAGAATTAGTAGTAGCAGTAGTAGCAGTAGCAGTAGCTGTATAAGCTGCAGTAGCAGTAGTAATAGTAGTAGTAGAAGTTGAAGTAGTAGCAATAGTAGCAGTTGTGTAAGTAATAGTAGTGGCAATAGCAACAGTAGCAATTATTGCAATACTAGAAGCAGCAATAGTAGTAGTAGCCATGGAAGTAGTAGTCGTAGTAGCAGTAGTACTGGAAGTAGTAATAGTAGTAGCCGTAATAGTAGCAATAGCTGTAATTGTAGTAGCAGAAGTAGCAGTATTAGTAGTAGTAGTAGGAGTTGAAGCAGAAGTAGGAGTAGTAGTGGTTGTAATAGTAGTTGTAGTAGCAATAGTAGTAGTGCCTATAGTAGTAGTAGTAGTAGAAGGAGTGGTAGAAGTAATAATAGTAGTGGTAGTTGTAGCAATAGTAGTTGTAGGAATGTTAGGAGTCGTAGTAGCAGTAGTATTAGTAGTAGTAGTAGTAGTAGTAGCCGTAGTAGTAGTACTAGAAGTAGTTGTGTGAGTTGTAGTAGTATTAGTCATAGTAGTAGTAGTTGTTGTTGAAGTAGCTGTAATTGTAGTAGTTGTATAACAAGTGGTAGTAGTAGTAGTAGAAGAAGTTGTTGTAGGTGTAGCAGCAGTAACAGCAGCAGGAGTACCTGTAGTAGAGATAGTAGTTATTATTTTTGTCATAGTAGTAGTAGGAGTAGCAGTAGGAGTAGGAGTGTGAGTTGGGGTAGTAGTCACAGTAGTAGTTGTAATAATTATAGTAGTAGCAACAGTTGTTGTACTTCATGTAGTAATAATAATAGTAGGAATAGTTGTAGTAGTCACCGTAGTTGTAGTAAAAATTGTAGTAATAGTAGCATGTGCAGCGACAACAGTAGTAGTAGCAGTAGTTTTTGCAGCAATTGTAGTAGGTGTAGTAGCTGTAGTTGTAGTAGTAGTTATAGTCGTAGGAGTATCCGCATTAGAAGTAGTCATAGCTGTAATAGTAGTAGTAGTAGTAGTAGTAGTAGTAGTAGTAGTAGTAGTAGTAGTAGTAGTAGCATTAGCAGCAGCAGCAGCAGGAGTTCTAGAAGTAGTACTAATTATTGTTGTTGCTAGAAAAGAAGTATTAGTAGTCGTAGTACTAGCAGTACGAGAAGTAGAAGGAGTAAGAGTAGTAGTAGTAGGAGGAGCAGCAGAAGGAGTAGGAGTAACAGTAGGAGCTATAGTTGGTGTTGTAACAGTAGTAGTAGCCGAAGTATTAGTAATAATAGTAGTAGTTATAGTAGTAATAGTAGTTGTAGTATCTGTAGAAGTAGTAGCAGTAGTCATAGGTGTAGTAGTTGTAGAAGTAGTTGTAGTTGTAATAGTAGGAGTAGTAGTTGTTGTAATGGTAGTGGTGGTGGTGGTGGTGGTGGTGGTAGTAGTAGTAGTAATAGCAGTAGTAGTAGTAGTAGCAGTACTACTACTAGTAGCAGTAATACTAGAAGTACTAGTAGCAGCAACAGCAGCAGCAACAGTAGTAGTAGGAGTATCAATAGTAGTAGGAGTAGTAGTAGTTGTAATGGTAGTGGTGGTGCTGGTAAGAGTAGTAGTATTAGTAGTACTAGTAGCAGCAGTAGTAGTAGAGTAGTCGTAGATGTCATGGTAGTTGTAGTAGTTGTTGTTGTTGTTATTGTTGTAGGACTAGTAATAGGAATAGTTATTATTGTAGTAGTAGTACTAGTAGTAGTTGTAGTTGTAGTAGAAGTAGTATTAGTAGTAGTAGTAGTAACAGAAGCTGTAGTTGCATGAAGCATTGGAGTAGGGGCAGTAGTAGTAGTAGGAGTTGTAGTAGCCATAGGAGTTGGAGCAGGAGTCGTAGTAGCCATCGTGGTAATAGTAGAAGGAGTAGGAGTAGGAAGCGTCGTAGTCGTAGTCGTAGTAGTAGTAGTAGTATTAGTAATAGTAGCAGCAGTAGTAGTACAGCAGTCGCATGCAGCAGCAGTAGTAAAAGTAGTAGTAGTAGTACTCATAGTAGTTGTAGTAGTAGTCGTAGTCGATGGAGTAGTATTAGTAGCAGTTATACTACTAGTAATGTAGCAGTAGAAGTGTTACTAGTAGTAGTAACAGGAGTATTAGTAGGAATAGTAGTAGGAGTGTTTGGAGTAGTAGTATAGGTATTAGTAATAGTGGTAGTAGTGGTAGTAGTAGGAGTAGTAGTAGCAGTCGAAGTTGTCACAATAGTAGTAGTAGTAGCAGCAGTAGTAGTAGTACTATGAAGTAGTAGTAGTTGTTGTTGTTGTTGTTATTGTTATTGTTGTTGTTATTGTTGTTATTTGTTGTTGTTGTAGTAGTAGTTGTTGTGGTAGTAGTAGCAATAGTAGGAGTCGGAGTCGGAGTGGTAGTTCAAGTAGTAGTAGTAGTATTAGTAGTAGTCGGAGTAGTAGTAGTAGCAGTAGGTGTAGGAGTCAAGGTAGTAGCAGGAGTAGTTGGAGCAGCAGTAGTAGTAGGAGTAGGAGTTGTCGCAATTGTACTAGAAGTAGTAGTACCAGTATTAGTAGGAGTAGCAGTAGTAGCAATTGTATTAATAGTAGAAGTAGTAGTAGTAGAAGTAGTCGTAGTAGTAGTTGTTGTTGTAGTAGTTGTTGTAGTAGTAGTAGCAGTGGGAGTGGTAGAAGGAGTAACAATCGGATTCGGAGTTGTAGTAGCAGCAGCAGCAGCAGAAGTAGTGGTGGTAGTAGTCGTAATAGTAGCAGAAGTGGATGCAGCAGCAGTAGTAGTAGTAGCTGCAATAGCAGCAGCAGTAGTAGTAGTAGTAGCTGCAGTACTAGTAGTAGTAGTAGTAGTAGTACTAGTAGTAGTAGTAGTAGTAGTAGTAGTAGTAGTAGTAGTAGTAGTAGTAGTAGTAGTAGTAGTGTAAATTGTAGCAGCATTAGTAGTAGTAATAGGAGTAGTAGTAACAGTACTTGTTGTTGTAGTAGTAGTAGTGCTAGTATTAGTTGTAGCATTAGTAATAGTTTTAGCAGCAGCAGTAGTAGCAGTTGTAATTGCAATAGTAGTAGTGATAGTAACCGTAGAAGTAGTAGTAGTAGTAGCAATAACAGTAGTTGCAGTTGTGCTAGTAGAAGCAATAGTAGCAATAGTAAGTGTAGCAATTGTTATAATAGTAGGAGAAGCAGTAGAAGCAGTAGTAGTAGTAGCTACAGCAGCAATTGAAGTAGTAATAGTAGTAGTAGTAGTAGTAGTAGTAGTAGTAGTAATGAGTAGTAGATGTAGTTCAATAGTAGCCATTGCAATAGTACCAGTAGTTGTACCAGCAGTAGTAGTTATGGCAATACCAGTAGCAGTAGTAGTAGTATTAGTGGTAGCATCTTCAGTAGTTGTAGCAGTTGTAGCAGTGGTAGTAGTTGCAGTGGTACAAGTAGTAGTAGTAGTAGCAGAAATAGTATTAGTAGTAGTAGCAGTAACAATGGTGGCAGAAATAGTAGTAGTAGTAATAGTACTAGTAGTACCAGTAGTAGTAGTAGTAGTAGTTGAAGTAGTAGGTGTAGGAGTTGTAGTAGTAGTAGGAGTAGTAGTATCAGTGGTAGAAGTTCAAGGAGTTTTAGTAGTGGTGTTAGTATCATTAGTATTAGTGCCAGTAGTAGTAGTTGTTGTTGTAGTAGTAGTAGTAGTAGTAGTAATAGTTGTAGTAGTAGTTGTAGTAGTCATTGTAGTGTTAGTTGTAGTAGTGGTAGTGATAGCAATAGTAGTAATAGTAGTTGTTGTTTTTGTTGTTGTTGTTGTAGTAGTAGTAGGAGTAATATGAGCAATAGGACTAGTAGTAGAAGCAATAATAGGAGTAGAAGAAGGAATAGTAGTAGTAGTAGTAGTAGGAGTTGCAGAAGTAGCATCTAAAGTTATAGTGGTAGTAATAGTAGTATTTGTTGTAGTAGTACTAGTAGCAGTAGTTGATGGACTCGTAGCAGTTGCAATTGTACTAGAAGAAGAATTAGAAGAAGTAATAGTAGTAGTGGTAGTTGTAGTTGTAGTAGTGGCAGGAGTAGTAGTAGTAATAGTAGTAGTTGTAGGAGTAGTGGTAGTGCTAAAAGTAGTAGTTATAGCAGTTGTGTAGTAGTAGCAGTGGTAGTAGTAGTAGTCGTATAAGTAGTAGTAGTATTAGTAGTATCACAAGTAGTAGAAGTATTAGTAGTAGTAATAGCAGCAAAAACAACAGCAGCAGTAGCAACAGTAGTAGTATTAGTATTAGCAGTCGCTGCAGTAGTCATAGTAGTAGTATTAGGAGTGTTTGGAGTAGTAGTTTTAGTACGAGTAGTAGTAGTAGTAGCAGTAGTGGTTAGAATAGTACTAGTTGTTGGAGTAGTCATAATTGTAGTAGTAGTAGTAGTATTTGTAGTATTCATAGTAGTAGCAGCAGGAAGTGTAGTAGTAGTAGTAGTTGGAGTATAGTAGTAGTAGTAGTTATTGTAGGAGTAGTAGTAGTGCAAGTAGTAGTAGTTGTAGCAGTTGTGTAGTAGCAGCAGGAGTAGTAGTAGTAGTAGAAGTAGTAATAATAGTAGTAGTAGCAGAAGTAGTAGTATTAGTAGTAGTACAAGTAGTAGCAGGAGTAGTAGTGGAATTAGTAGTAGTAGTAGCAGCAGCAGTAGCAACATCAGTTGTTGTAGTAGTAGTAGTGTTACTATTAGCAGTCGCAATAGTAGTAGTAGTAGTAGTATTAGGAGTATTTGGAGTAGAAGTATTGGTAAGAGTAGTAGTAGTAGTAGTAGCAGTAGTGGTATGAGTAGTAGTAGCAGTAGGAGTAGTTGTAATTGTAGTAGAAGAAGTAGTAGTAGTAGTAGTCGTCGTAGTAGCAGCAGCAGTAGCAGCAGTAGTCGTAGTAGCAACAGCAATAGTAGCAGAAGTAGTCGTAGTAGGACTGTAATAATAGCTGTAGTAGTAGGAGTTGTAGTCGTAGAAGTTGTAGTAGTGTTAGTAGTAGTAGGCAGTCGTACAAGTTGTAGGAGTGTTAGGAGTAGTAGTAGCAGCAGCAGTAGTGGTAGTTGTAGAAGTGGTAGGAGTGTTAGTATTAGTCGTAGTGGTAGTAGTGTTAGTATTATAAGTACTTGTAGTATGAGTAGTAATAGTAGCAATTGTACTATTATTATTATTAGTAGTAGTAGTAGTAGTAGTCGTGGTTATTGTTATTGTTGTAGTAGTAGCAGTAGTAGTAGGAGTTGGAGTAGTACTAGACATAGTAGTAGTTGAAGTAGGGGTAGTAGTAGTAGTAGGAGTAAGAGTACTACCCCAATTACGACTACTACTACAACAACTACTACTATTATTGCTATTTCTGCTACTAGTACTACTGCTACTATTGCTACTACTACTGCTACTGCTACTCCTACTGCTACTACTATTACAACAACAACAACAACTACTACTACTACTACTACTACTAATACTAATTCTAATACTCCAACTCCAACTGCTACTACTACTACTATTGCTACTACTACTATTCTAACTACTACTACTACTCCTACTACTACTACCACTCCTAACTCTCCTACTACAACTACCACTACTTCTGCTACTCCTATTACTTCTACTACTTCTGCTGCTACTATTGCCACTACTACTACTACTACTGCAACTACAACGACTACCACAACAACAACTACTACTCCTACTACGACTACTACTACTACTACTGCTGCTATTACAACTATTCTAACTACTAGTACAACTCCTAACTAGGCTACTACTACTACTATTGCTGCTACTCCAATAACTACTACTGCTGCTACTCCTATTACTACTACTATGATGCTGGTACTACTACTACTACTATTACTACTACTACTACTACTATTACTACTACTACTACAACAATTGGTACTACTACTTGTACTGCTGCTGCTACTACAACAACTCATTCTACCACTACTGTGCTGCTACTACTACTAATGCCTAATGCTACTACTACACTACTCCTAGTAGGAGTTGTAGTCATAGAAGTTGTGGGAGAGTTAGGAGTAGTAGGTAGTAGTAGAAGTTGTAGGAGTATTAGGAGTAGTTGTAGCAGTAGTAGTAGTAGTAGTAGTACCAGCAGTAGTAGTAGTAGAAGTGGTAGGAGTGTTAGTATTAGCAGTAGTAGCAGTAGTACAAGTAGTAGTATTAGTATTAGTAGTAGTAGTAGCAGGAGTAGTAATAGTACCAATCGTACTAGTAGTAGAAGAAGTAGTAGTAGTAGCAGTAGTAGTAGTAGTAGTAGTCATGTTAGTAGTAGTAGCTGTTGTTGTTATTGTTGCAGAAGTAGTGGCAGTAGTAGTAGCAGAAGTAGTAGTAGGAGATAGAGTAGGAGTACTAGTAGCCGTAGTAGTAGTTGGAGTGGGGTAGTTGTTGTAGTAGTAGTACTAGGAGAAGTAGTGGTAGTAGAAGTAGTAGTAGTAGTAGTACTAGGAAAAGTAGTTGTAGTAGTAGTAGTAGTAGTAGTAGTATTAGGAGAAGTAGTGGTTGAATAAGTAGTAGCAGCAGCTGCTGCAGCAATAGTTGTAGTCTTAGTGGCAAGAGTCATTGTTGTACTACTAGTTGTAGTAGAAGTAGTAGTTGTAATAGTAAAAGTAGTAGTAGTATTAGTAGTAGTAGTAGTAGTAGTAGAGGTAGGCATAGTAGTAGTAGTAGTAGTAGCAGAGGTAGGCATAGTAGTAGTAGTAGCAGTTGTAGAAATAGTAGTAGCAGTAGTAGTAGTAGAAGTAGCAGTAGCTGAAGTAGCAGCAGTAGCCGTAGTGGTAGTTGTTGTTTTAGTAGTAGATGTACTACTAAAAGTAGTAGTAGCAGTAGTTGTTGTAGCTGTAGTTGTTGTTGTAGTAGTAGAATTAGTAGCAATAGTAGGAATTGTAGTAGTATTAGTTGTAGTTGTAGTAGTAGTAGTAGTTTCAGCAGCAGTAGTAGTGGTAGTGTAAGCTATAGTTGCAGAAGTTGTAGTTGTATCAGTAGTTGTAGTAGTTGTTATTATAGTAGTTGTAGTAGTAGCTTTAGCAGTAGAAGTAGCATATGTACTATCTATAGCAAAAGTGGTAGCCATAGTAGTAGTAGTAGCAGTAGCGGAAGTACTAGCCGTAGTAGTAGTAGTAGTAGTAACAGTCGTAGAAGTAGTAGCAGTAGTAGTAGCGATAGCAGTAGTTGCAGTAGTAGCAGTAGTCGCTATAGCAGTTGCAGCAGTAGCAGTAGTAGTAGTGGTAGTCGTAGTAGTAGAAGTAGCAGCAGTTGTAATTGTACTTTTAGTAGTTAGGGTAGTAGTCGTAGTACTAGTAATAGCAGTAGTAATAGTAGTAGTAGGAGAACTTGTAGTAGCAATAGTAGCAGTAGTTGAAGTAGAAGTTGTTGTAGTTGTAGTTGTAACAGTAGCAGTAGCCGTTGTAGTAACAACAGCAGCAGTGTAGCAGTAATAGTGCTACAAGTAGTAGTAGCCATAGTAGTAGTAGTAGGAGAAGACTTAGCAATAGTAGTTGTAGTAGTAGTATTAATAGCAGTAATAGCAGTAGCATTAGTTGTAGTGGCAGTAGCAGTTGTAGCAGTTGTAGCAATAGTTGCAGCAGTTAAAGCAGCATTTTTTAGTAGTTATAGTGATAGTAGTTGTAGTAGTTGTAGAAGTAGTTGCAGTTATAGCAGTAGTGGTGGTGGTAGTAGTAGTAGTGGTGGTAATAGTAGTAGAAGTCATAGCAGTCGTGGTAGTGGTCATAGCAATAGTAGTAGTCACCCGTAGTAACGGAAGTAGTACTAGTAGCAGTCTTAGTTGTAGTAGTAGTAATAGTTATAGTAGTTGTAAAAATAATAGTAGAAGTAGTAGTAGTAGCAGTAGTATTAGTAGTAGTAGTAGTAATAGTAGTAATACTAGTAGTAGTAGTAGTATTTGTAGCAATAGTTGTTATTGTCGGAGTAACAGTAGTAGTAGTATCAAAAGTAATACTAGTAAGAGAGGTAGTTGTAGTAGCAGTAGTAATAGTAGTATTACTTGTTGCTGCTGCAATTTTAGTTGTCGTAGCAGTTGTAGAAGTAGTTGTGGCAATTGTTGTAGTGGCAGTAGTGGTAGCGGCCGCTACAACAATAGTAGTATTGTAATAGTAGTTGTTGTAGTAGTAGCAGTAGTAGCGGCAGTAGCAATAGTAGTAGCAGTAGTGGAGTAGTAGCAGTATTTGTATTAGTAGTAGCAGTAGTAGTTGAGTAGTAGTAGTAGTAGTAGTAGTAGCGGTAATAGTAGTAGTAGCAGCAGTACTAGTAGTACTAAAAGAAGTAGTAGAAGCAGTAGGAGTAGAAGGGGTAGCAGTAGTTGTCGTTGTTGTTGTTGTAGCAGTAGTAGTAGTAACAATGGTAGAAGCAGTTGTTGTTGTTGTTGTTGTAGTGTAGTCGTAGTTGAAGCAGTACTAGTAGTAGCAGTCGAAGTGGTAGGAGTCGTAGTTGCAGTAGTAATAGTAATAGTAAAAGTAGTAGAAGTATGACTAGTAGTAGTAGCAGTAAAGTTAGGAGCAGTAGTAGTAGCAGTAGTAGTAGTAGAAGAAGCAGTAGTAGAAGTAGTTGTAGTAGCAGTAGTGGTAGTCGTAGTAGTAGTAGTAGAAGTAGTACTTAAAAGTAGTAGTAATATTTGTAGTAGAAGTAGTAGTCGCAGCCTTAGTAGTATTAGTAGTAGCACAA
>RXID01010992.1:0-13997 GCA_005019695.1 Trichopus zeylanicus subsp. travancoricus
AATCTTGACAATCATCTCATGAAGCTGCAGAGGTGGTAGAAGTCACAACCCTTGTAGGTGAAATTCCTAAAAATGTATGTCTTTCACAAGAACCTCCTCCACCAGTAAGGGATACCCCATCTCCAATCTCAGAAATTCCTACCAATGTGGAGCTCCTAGCATATATCCTATAGCATGTACAATAAATTGTGGCTGCACAACTAAGATAAGAAAGTGACACAAGTATGATAAATGATGCAGATAAGCCATGTTCTAACTATCATACCAAGTACCATATCCTAAAGGCTTTACGGTGCCTAAGTTCAAATAATTTAATGGCATTGATAATCTTGAATAACACATATGTAATTTCATGACTTTATGTGGGGACTCAATTAATTTCAACGAGTTTAATTGGGGTAGCATTCGAGTGGTATGCTACTTACGATTAAAATCCATACAAACTTGGTCACAAATGAAAGGAGTCTTTCAAATTAGGTTTGGAGGAATTAGCAATAAGGTGATGATTTCAGACCTTGTTTCAATGCTAAAGTGTGACAATGAATTAGTCTAGGATTACATCACATGGTAGAGAAAACTTACTATCAGGTGTGAACAATTCATAAACCAATTTGAAGCTGTAAATCTAGTTCTTAGTAACATAAGGAAGAACTAGATGGCACCATATTTGAGTGCTTCTTCTATCCACACCAAGATCTTATTGTACAAGACAAGAAGTTGGAGAGGATTGGCCCACCAGCCTTACCTAGTTCACAAAATTTGAAACTAGAAAAACCTTTGACCACACTTCAAAGCTAAGTCAACCCCAAAAGTCATTAGTGACACCAAAAACATAATCAATAACATGCTAATGAGGCCATTGATTATCAAATTAAAAATCAAATAAAGTCAATCGACAACACAATGAAAGTCATCAATCACACTTCAAAGCTAAAACAACTAAAAAGCTATTCGTAATGCTTAACCAAGCTAACCCCAAAAGTTGTTAGCGACATCTCAAACTTAATCGACAACACCCCAATGAGGCCATTGATTTTCAAATAAAATCATACTATGGTAGTTATGAACTTGATTAGTCAGTCACTGGATGCCTTGTTCAAATAAAGTTAGTAGACAATACACTTAAAGTAATTGCCCATACTTCAAAGCTAAGCCCACTCAAAAGCTGTTGGTGATTCTTGGCTAAGACAATCCCAAAAGTCATTGTTGACACCTCAAACTTAATCGACAACACACCAATAAGGCAATTTATTACCAAATTAAAAAGTAAAAGAAAATTGACAACATGCTTAAAGCCATTGGCTATACTTTAAATGCAAGCCAATTCATTAACCGTTGGTGACACTTAGCTAAGACAACCCAAAAAAAGGCCATTGGTAATGCTTCAGACTTAATCGACAACATGCCAATGAAGCCACCCATTATCAAATTAAAAATCAAATAAAGTCAACTAATAATACGCTGAAAGCTATCAACCACATTTTGGAGCTAAACCAACTCAAAAGCTATAGGTGACGCTTACCTAAAACCAACCCCAAAAGCCATTAGTGATGCCTCCAACAAAATCAACAACATGCCAAGAAGCTATCAATTATCAAATTAGAAATTATTAGCACAAGCTAGTGCCACTAATTATTTTTTTCTCAAGTCAAAAATCAAAAGATGTTAACTAAAAATAAACAAAATTCTGTCAGTAAAAATTTAGATCTTAATGGGTTTAACTGACATTAGCCAAGTTATTAGAATCTAACAGGGATCCAATCAAGCATCCCCCAAAGTCAAGTTTCACTTAGCCAAGGGCATAGGAGTAGGGCAGTAACACACATCAAGCCTATTCTCGCTTCCCTTCTCATTCCACTCTCTTTTATGATGAATTTAAATTCTTTAAAATGTAAAGTGAGAATTTGTCATTGCTTAACCCATGTACCCATTTCCTCAAATTAATCAAATAATGCTTTGTTTCCTTTATATCTCTATTTTTATTAGAGAGGTTTCTCATTTTAGGAGATTTCTGATAATTATTAGAAAATAAAAAATAGAAGCTTACACTTGTCGGAAGTCATGTTCCCAGAACAACTGATCACACTCAAACTGCCTTATATTTTCATTTATTGTCTCAAGATTGCCTCTTAGGGGTCTTCGCTATCTTAGGCGGTCAATTTGGATCTCATAGTAATATAGTAATAGTAGTACTAGTAGAAATATAGTACTAATAGTAGTATAATAATAGTGTTATAACATAGTAGTATTAATAATAATAGTGGCAGTAATAGTAGCAGTGGTAGTAACAATACTATAGTAATAATATAGTAATAGTAGTTATAGCGGTACTACAAGTGGCAATACGTACCAATATAGTAGTAATAGAAATAAAAGTAGTAGCAGCAACACTAGTAGTATATTAATAGTAGTAGAAGTTGCACTACTATAGCAATAATAATAATACTATTAGTAGTAGTAATAGTGGTACAGTTATAATATAGTAGTAGTATGATAGTATAAGTATAATAATAGTAATATAATAATAGCAATACTATACTACTATTATTTTTGCAATAATAATTACTTCTACATTAGTGCAACTTTACTGCTACTAACACTACTATACTACAGCTACTAATACTATACTAGTATAATGCTATTGCTACTACTACACTATTGTTATATTGCTACTAATGCTACTATTATTATATTACTACTATTATTAATAACACTACTATTGTCTTCTACTACTACTACACTATTACTATTAGTACTACTACAACTATTATTGTTCTTATATACTACTGCAATACTACTAGTGCTACTACTATTCTACTAATGCTATACTATTATACGACTTCTACAACTATACTACTACTAGTACTACTAGTATATAATACTACTACTATTACAACAACTATAACTATTATACTACAATAAATATTTCACTTATTTGAGATGATTTTTGTCACAATCAAGATTAATTAAAATATAATTAAAGTTAAAACTTGTATATCACTAAATTATGCCTCAAGTATGGGTCTTGGTAAGAGCTAAATTGCGCTTGAGTTTAATCAAAAATTGAGCTTAGATCATTAGAAAATTCGGGCTCTAAGTAGGCCAAATCTAACTAAGCTAATTGGGCTAGATTTTTGGATCAAAATTGAGCCCAAAATTCACCTAAAATTTGGGCTAAAAAGACAAAATGCAAGAATTTTATAAATTGATCCTTAAATTGAGTAAATCCTCATAAGTTAGTCCTTGGTAGTTTTTTTACTACAAATAGGTCCCAAAATAAGAATTTTGCAAAAATATCTAATAAAATCCTAAGATTATCGGTCACACAAAATTTAGGATTTACAAATAAGTCCCTTAAAGGGTCAATAATTATGATCTAATCCTCATGAAATCTAGGATTTGTGAATAAACTCTCAAAAATTCTTTATTCACAAATAAATCTTTCCAAAATTCAAAATTTGCAAATAACTCCTGCCAAAATTCTTTATTTACAAATGAGACCCTAGAATTTTGATCTTTTGTAAATAAGCTCATCAAAAATTTTTAATTGCGAATAAGTCTAAATTTTATTGAAAAGACCTAGGAAGTTTTAAATTTTTATAAATAAGTCTTTTTGTAGAAAAGTCCCCTAAAATTTATTAAATAATAATTTTGTCAACTTTTTGAAAAAAATTTGTAAATAATCTGTCCATAATTTTAGTATCCAAAATAAGTATAATTTTAAAATTTTATCATCCACAATAAACCAGCTTATCCATCTCTCTTTATAAATTCATCCAAACTTCGAATAATCACATCTCTATCCATTGACATCTATATACATCATTCAAAATTCAAACAAAAAAATTTGATTCTAGCCCAACTTTATCTCTTCAAGCCCCACAAAAACTCATAGAACTTACAAATTAGAAAGAAATATAGTGGTCATAGGTAGGTATAGAATGAAAATTAGGATCTGAACTTATCAAGATTTGGAGCTTGAGAGCAAAGGAGGGGTAATCATGTAACCCTTTTTCTTTCTTATGTACTAATACTCTCTTTGCTTCTCTGCTTCCTCCTTTGAATGAATAGATATGCTCGCCACCTCACCTAGTTTTACCACCTATTGATGACTAGTGCTACTACTCGCCTTACGATAGATGGACATCCCAATGGCTTCTAGTCGTGACCTCCACTATACTACTACAACCAGATGGAGTAGGCATGGACCCAATCACTACAACATGTCTGGCCCTCAGAGGAGGCTAGGAACACCAATGGCTCATGCTAGCTGCCTCTCCACTTGCATGGATGTGGTCAGCCAAAGCTCCAATGGCGTCACCCATGTGCGATGCCTAATCACACCAAGCACGGTGCTCCAGCCACCAAGCATGAAGCCCAGGCCCCCTGATACTGGGAGGTTCATCGACTCGATTCCTTGTGACTATGGAATGGCCAGCCAATAGCTCTCTAAGCCCACCATTGCTCCACCTAGTCAACCTACAATGTGATCTAAATCTACCTCATTGTGGCTCATGCTGGCCATGCCAAGCTTGCACAAACAACTACATGTCTCGTTGTGGCTCTTGTTGACCTCACAGTGCTTGTGCAAACAATCACCACCTCACCATGGCATGCTCTGATGATGCTTTGCTGACCCAAATCTCCTATGCTACTCTTGCTTTTTGCCTCCTCACCCCGCATCCCTGTCTCCTCCTCATCGTCATTCCACATAGGTCGGAGCTAGACTTGGCTAGAATTAGCCAAGTCTGGCCATGAGTTTGAGGAAGATAAAGATTTGGCAGCCATTAGGGTTCGGCATCATGGGAGAAGGAAGAAGACTTGTGGAGAAGAAAGGGCGAAAATAGAACAAGGGAAATAAAAAAAAGGTGCTTGTGCTGCAAAAAAATAATAAAGCCAAAAAATATGGACAAAGTTTTAGGCTTTAGAGAGAAGAATAAAGAGGGAAAAAATAAAAATTTAAAAAAATTGTTATGTAAACATACCAAAGAGAAAGAAGAAATTTGGCAAAAAGATAATGATAAATTTTTGACATTGTGGCTACCCCTAATCTTTGGCATGGTGGTAGACTCTTGGCAATACTATGGCCACTCATCACCCTCGGCAATGAAGGCAATCAATCCATGATCCTACTATACCACCCGTGGCCCCTCAAAAATTTGTCATGAAGATGGTGGACCCAAGACCTTGATATGGCCACTCGTGGCCCCTTGAAGATAGTGGATCCCCATTACCACAAGCCAACCTTTGGGCTTGCACCCAACCTCAGGCTTGCAACCAAGCTATCTTTCGGGCCTACACTCAGCTAGCCTTCTGACTGCAACCTAGTTAGCCTTTGGGTTTACACCTAATTAGGCTTTGGGCTCACATTTAGCCAGCCATCTGGCTCGCATCTAAGCTAGCCTTAGTCTCGCACTCAGCAAACCTTCAGGCTTGAACCTCATCATCCTTCAGGCTCAAGCCATCTAGGCTTTGAGCTCTATCCTAGCTTGCCTTTAGGCTCACACCTAGCTTGCTTTTAAGCACACCTTCAACCACCCTTCAGGCTTCCACTTACCTAGCCTTTGGGCTCACACTAAGATAACTTTCAAACTCACATTTAGCCAGCCTTTGGGCTTGCACTTCACTAGCTTTTGGGCTTGCACTCAGTCATCCTTCAAGCTTACACTCAACCAATTTCAGGCTTGCACATAACCAACCTTCAGGCTTGCATCCAAGCTAGCCTTGAGGCTAGCACTTAGCCTGCCTTCGGGCTTGCACTCAACTAGCTATTGGGCTCACACTCAATCAACCATCAGGCTTGCACTTAGCCTACCTTTGGGCTCACATCCAAGCTAGCTTTCTGACTTACACTTAGCTAGCCTTTAGGATCACACTCAGCCAACCATCGGGCTCATACTTAACTAGCCTTTAGGCTCGCATTTAAGCTAGTCTTTAGACTCACACCAAATAGGCCCTTGGGCTCGCACTAAGCTAGCTTTGAAGCTCACGAAGTAAGCCAGCCTTTGAGTTTGCACGTTTGAAGCTAGGCTATGGGTCAATCTACAGCATCATAAATAGCCAAGAACCCTTGAATTAAATTGATTAATGTGAAGTAACTCAATCACAATATATAGACAAATGCCAAATTGGCTTAAATGGGCTTAAATTGGTCAAACAAGTGGACTAAAAACCAAATTGAGTTGGACTCCAAAAATCCAAATTGAGTTAACTCAATAAACTCAAATTTAACCCTAATCAAGCCTAAGTTGAGTTAATTTAAAATCAAATTGGATTCAAATCAAAGCCAATCAAGATTGAATTAAGCTCAAGTTAAATCCAAATCAAGTTCAAACGAAAAGGTAAACTCAAAGCCAAATCAGAACCAAACTAGGCTGAGCTTGAATTAAAATCAAGTTAAACTAAATTGACATGAACCTAAACCGAAGTCCATCAAGATATAGACCCAGACTCGATATGGGTCCAATATAAGTTGGACCTTGACTAAAGCTAAATGAAATCAAAGTCAAACCTGAATCATATTAGTCTCGATGGAACTAAATAGAGTCAAACCAAGTCTCACTGGGTGTGCTGAATCTTTAGCTATAATCTGAAGGTATGGACAATGGATAATGTTACCATTGTGACTTGAATTAGAGTTAGTTCAAATAGAACTAAATAAGGTCAAACTGAGTCTCACTTGGTGTGCTACAAAAGCATTTAGCAATACTTCAAAGCTATAGCCAACTTCATAAGCCATTGGTGATGCTTTTAATTCAAAGAAGTCAATTGTTGATACGGTCAAAGATATTGGCCACACTTTAAAGTTATATCCAACCCCATAAGCCACTAGTGACAATATTAATCCAAAAAAGTTAATCGCCAATATGCTCAAAGCTACACCTGACCCCCTAAGTCATCAATGATGCTATTAAATCAATGAAGTCAACCAATAATATGCTCAAAGCTATTGACCACACTTCAAACTAGTCAACCCCAGAAATAGTTCATGATGCGCCACTATAAGCTAGTCAACTCCCAAAAGGAGTTGACAATGCACCAAAAGGAGTTGACAATACACCCCTTCAAGCTAGTGAACCCCATAAATAGTTAATGCCTCTTTCAAGCTACGCAACCCTATTAGCAGTTGACAATGCATACTTCAAGCTAGATAGTCCCAAAAGCAGTCAGTGATGCATCTTCAAGCTATACCCAACTTTATAAGTTATTGGTGACACTGCTCAAAATTAATAAAGTTATCACCTATGTCTTATTGGCTATGGAAAAACTTCAACCATAACTAAAGAAGTTATTGCCTAAGTCCTATTAGCTACAAAAACACTTCAAGGTTAAATGGAGTGCTTGCCCACACCTTATTAGCTAATGGAAACACTTCAACCCAAATGGAGAATCAACAATACCTTATCAGCTAACAAAAATACTCAAAGCAAACAGAAACACTTTGAACTTCACCCATTCTCTTCCACAGTTTGGGTCGAGTGTCATGTAATCTAGTGTAGGGGGAGTGGGGCAGTAGCACACATCAAAGCTTCTTCTCAATCCTTCCTCTTTGCTTTCTTTAGTTCTTTTATATTTTCTATAATTCTATGTCCAACTTCACTATAAAATGATGGTATACCCTTTCTTAAGGCATGTATCATTTTTTTTTGAATCAATCAAATAGTGGTTTCTTCTTTTCTTCTTTTCTCTCTATTTTATTAGCTAGGTTTATTATTTTAGGGGGCTTTGACAATCATTGGGGTAATTAATAATATGGGCTTGCCCCTATTAAAAGTCATGTTCTGACAATACCAAATAGTGCACTTTAAATTAAAATAAATTTTGATTTGTGATTCGAGGTCATTCCTTAAGGTCTCCATTATCTTGGGTGGTAAACTTTGATCCCACAAATTCTGGCATGCTTGGTGAGACTTGACTTCTTGTCAAGTGTAGAAACCTAGTTAATATGATAGAGACGTTAATAAGGTAGAAATATGATTGAAGATTAATCAATTATGTTCTCCTTTATAGAAGAGAATCAAATAGGAACAATGAAGAACATCTCTATCTCAAGATATACCATCATCCTGTGGGTAGGTTCAGCCATGTAATTACTCGGTCAGTGGTAGCTACCAAAGTAGCTAAAGTTTAGATCAAATTTGAGACCACTTCTGAGTTCATCCAATTCATGAGGGTACCTACTATTACACCAGCTAAAGTGGTTAACATGCAAAACCAGCCTATTTCTTCCCTTCTATGAAGGTGAAGGTGGCGCAATATTATGATCCCCAATCAAAAGGATTATTCAAATGAAGAGCCAGAAGTCATCCCTTAAGCAACGAGGATGTCAATCTTTCAAAGGTTATGACTGAAGGGAAGCTCAGGCTTCAGTTGCCTTCACCCTGCCCTACACAATGGACAATCAAAGCAAATGCAAACATAGGCAATGATGAGAAAGAGCTCACCTTGACTTTGACAAGTAAAGGAAAAACTATCAGAATCTTCATCTAACTTGGGAAGTCTACCCCTCAAATGAAGTCAGTGATTAACATCTCTCATCTTTGAGATGCAACCAAATATGATGGTAGCTTGAGAATGCATCCAAGAAGCTCAGGAGATGGTGGTTCATGATAGAGTAAATGAGCTGATCAACTTAGATAGAGGATAACTATCCTTTTCAATAGGCTTTATTGAAGTCAATGAAGTCGATGTACATTCTCCATTTACCATTGGATTTCATTACCATTACCATGTTTGCCAACCACATAGGATAGTGGACTTCCCATATAAACCCTACATTTAGAAGTTTACTAATCTCTATGGTGAGAGATTTTTGGCATTTATGGGCAAAGTTCCTTTTATTCTTCTTGATCGACTGGTGATTTTCTCCAACTATGAGTTTGTGTTGAGCCATTGAAGGGTCAATACCAAGGAGACTCTTGGAGGCCCATGCGAAGACATCTTTGCTCCTTCTTAAGAGTTCTTGTAATTTGGTGTGTAAGGGCTCTATGAGGTTTGCCCAAGATTAAGTGTCCTCCATAACACTTCATCGATGACCAGGCAAATGAGCAATTTTGTAGGCTCGACATGTCCCTTCTTTGGCTTAGTGATGGATTCATTGATCTCCACTACTATTGATTCCTTGATTTTCTAGCTAAAACTATTTTGCCAATAGGGTGCTTCACACTTCTTAATGAGACTTTGGTCCCCTCATGGTTCACCTGTGGCATGTTAAATAAGAAACCTTATGACTAAATAAAAAGTTAAAATTACCACTTGGAGTTGATTAAGTGCTAGTCATCCAAATATTTCATTATATGTAGAATGTCTCTGATTGGCCATAAACTTTGATTTGATTGTGGTGTTCCTTTGATATTCTCCAACAGTGAGGAGTAGGTTCACCATAACATGTAGGGTGGTCGAGTCCCTCATAAATTTAGTAAGCATCCTGATGTATGACTCAAACTTCTACTTGATCTACATTTGATCATAGGTTCGAGTGAATATAATATTTGCCAAACATCCTATACCTATCATGATACAGTGAGTAGCATAGCCATCTAGGACCACTGAGATCACCAATGCATCATTGTGGGGAATGAAAGTTCCTTCAAAGTCCTCTTTGGAGCCCTTTTTCCCCCCCTAGTAGGGGTTCGACATTTTCCAGTTGATGCTGGAGCATCACTTTGAGTCAATGGGCTAGTTAGAATCATATTGAGGTTACCCTTGACTACAAGGTTTTGCAACTCTAGAGTGGAGTTCTTTTAGAGTAAAACTCATTAATGACTCTCCCATACATGAGTTTCTTTGATAAGCCTCTTGATTTCATCCTTGAGGTGCTTGCATTCTTCAGTATTATAACCATAATTCGGGTGAAAATGATAGTGCCTTGATTTATTGAGGATTTGCTAGTCAATGTGGACAGGTTGGGGCCTTTGCAAGAAGTCTAGGTGCACAATCTATGGTAGGATTTTGGTTCTTGAGTTACTCAATGGAGTATAAGCTTGTGATTCAAGCCTCTACTCCTTATGCTCAGTTTTCTATGCTTTCAGCTTGGGTGGCTTGTTCTCTAAAGATTCTCTCTTCTTCATATCACCTTTAGATTCTTTTTTTTCTAGGATCACTTCTTAAGCATCTATGTGTTTATGGGCTAGTTGGATGGATTTTGCCATGCTGCGTGGTGTCTAGCAGGCCATCTCATAGGCCCCTCAAGCTTTCTAGATTCCATTAATGATAACAGTAATGATAATAGAACTGTCCAATGTGATAACTTCTAGTTGAGCTTTGTTAAATCGGGTCAAATATTCCCTTAATCTCACTCCCACCTTTTGCTTTAATGTGAGGAATGTAGATGGGTTCTTTCACTGAGAAACCAATGAGATAAATTATTCTATGAACTTGTTTATCAAGTCAACAAAATAAGTTATTCTGTACCTCGAGACCCCAAAAGTATGATGCTCTGGCCTAGCCCTGCAATGTCATCGAGAAAGCCCTACATATGGTAATATTTCTCACTCTTTATAGAATTATGACATTCTTTAAGGTACAAATGTGATCAACTGGTTCCTTTAAGCCATCACACACTTTGTAGGGAGGCTGGTGGAACTTCAACTACACTCGGGAGTATACAATTTTAGGGATCAAATAAGTATTGTACCCTAGTTGTTGAGGGTGACTCGACATCCATGACGTTACCCAAATTGAATGTAGCATGGGCTCCCTTGGGAACCTTAATTTTGCCCCATCTAGTTCTTAACTAGTATGCATGTGATATGTGGCCTCATCGGCTAGATCATAGGTCAAGTCATGTCAATAAAAATCCCTCAAACATGGTACTTAAGTAAAATCATGGCCAAGGGGTCATGGTGATCTATTGATGGTGCTCTGCATGGGAACCAAGGTTCAATTATGATTCAAAATGTTGGTTCACCATAGTGACTTATGCTAGCACCTGAGCTTGAATTAGAATCTATTGTAAGGCATTATGAGCTGTAAGGTGCCATGTCATTTGGGCCTAATTTTGCATGGCTTGCGCCTAGTCCATGGGAAACTGCATCATTTATTGAATGATGGTGGCTAGAGTTTGAAACTCATGCCATTCAACCAGGTTAGAGGGACCTATTGGAGCCTTTAGGATGGTTTGTAAAAAGGATCCTAAGAGCTATGGCTTTGTCTAGGTCATAGAGTTGGCTTACTGCACTAGTCAGCTTGGTCGGCCACATGAGTTATGTGGCTTCACTGATCTTGGGGCTTCTTGGCCACTAATCAGATTCTTCGATGATGAGGATGTGGAGCCCTATGCAGCATTGTGAAAAGGTTGTCAATGATCTCTAGGATTAATAAATAAGGGAGGTGGTGCAGATCTTAATGAAATCACAAATTGTTAATGAAACACAATTCAACACTAGTTCCAGATTAGGAGGCTCCTCGAGATCAGACCCACTATGTTATCCTATCACTAATCTATAGGATGAAAAAAGAACTATAAGGAGGATAGTTGGGTGCTTCTCTAACAATGACCACTCCGACACTCAAGTCATAAAGGTTCTCATCAAATTTTTTCTCAGAGAAACAAAAATAGAGAATTCAAGAGAGAGATAGTGAGTCCCCTAGCTTCATGGCTACTCCATGTTTTATGGGTCGAGAAGGCCTTTGAATGGATCCAAAATTTCATAATCTTAATCTTAATTATATTAGACTCTCCTTATTTGGCTATCATCACTCCTAGATTTTCATCTAATGGTTTTTCAGGGATCCTTGCCACAGAGATTCTATGAATATCATACCATATCCATATATGGGTTGAGCTTGCCAAATCTTTCTGTAGGACATGAGATAGGTTTTTGCTAGATAGACTACAATAATATTGCCGAGGTGACTTGACATCGGCCACATCACCTAGCATAATAGCCTCAAGGCTAAAAGCTCGATTATCTCGATTAGTGGTTCATCCCATAGGTTGGTTTTCAATTTGCTTTTGCTTTGGCTATTTTTCAATTCCGTATATTATCAAGTATAATAGTAGTACTAGCAATAGTAGTCATAATTAAGTAGTAGTACTATAGTAGTGGTAGTAGTATATTACTATAATAGTATAACAATATGGTAGCAATGCAGTAATAGTGGTAGTATTATAATAGTAGTAATAATATAGTATATTAAAAATAGTAGTATACTAGCAGTAGTATTATAGTTGTGTTGTTGGAGCAGAAGTAGTATATTAGTAGCAAAAGTATAGTAGTGGTAAATAGTAGTACTATAGTAATAGTATTGGTACATTAGTAATACTAATAGCATTTCTATTATACTATTATACTATACTACTAAACTACTTCTATATTACTTCTATTATACTACCACAGTACCACTATACTACTACTACTATGTAGCTTGTACTATTATATTACTACTATATTATTACTATTATATAGCTTGTATTATTATAATGCTATAGTTCTACTATATTATAATACTAATAATACAATACTAGTACTACAATTGTAGTACTACTAGACTTTTACTACAATACTATTATTATTCTATTACACTACAACCACTTCGATACTATTGCTATTATTAATATACTACTATTACGACTGTTACTACTAATATTATACTACAATAATACTATTCTACTACTATTATACTATTATACTATAATAATACTATATTTTTATTATACTATATTACTAAACTATATTATTACAATATTATTAGTACAATAGTACAAGTATACTATTACTATTATAAAATTATAACACAATATTAGTTCTACTGTTTCTGCTATACTAATAGTATTGCTAATACTAGTACTATACTAATACTATATTTCTATTCTACACAACTATATTATACTATTATACTACTACAACTATACTACTATTATATTACTACTACTACTATTACTATACTATACTACTACTATTACATAACTATACTACTGCTACTATTGTACTACTGTATTATTACAAATACTACTATAATACTACTACTATATTATAACTACTATACTACTATATCACCATACTATATGGCTATACTGTGATACTATACTACTACACTACTAGCATATTACTATGCTATTGTTATATTACTATTATACTATTACTGTTCTAATACAACTATACTACTATTGCTATAAATAATATATTATTATTATTACCACTATATTATTACTTTCCAACAGCTACTATTGCAGTATCGCTACTATCGTACTACTACTATTATTATACTGTTGCTATATCATAAAATTATTATTACTCCTACTACCTTATTACAATTATACTACTACTATACTATTACCATGCTACAATTATACTACTACTATTATACATCTTATACTACTGTACCACTATACTACGATTGCACTACTACTACCACTATACTATTCTACTACTAGTATAATATTACAACTATTGCACCACTACTATACTACTACTTTATTATTACTACTATGCTTCTATGTATAAATATAATACTACTATACTAAAATACTATTATACTATTATTACTAATATTACTATAGCATAATAGTACTAATACTATTATACTACTTCTACTACAACTACTACTATACTCCTACTTTATAACCATTAGACTACTATAACTATTACTACTATCATACTATTATTATAGTACATTTATATTATTACTATACTATTATATTACTACAACTATACCTATATTATTACTATACTAGTAGTTCTATACTACTATTAGTAGTATACTACTATTACTATCATATTATTATTATTATACTATTAGTACTACTACTATACTACAAATGCTACTAATATTAGTATTGTAACAACTATGCTACTTACACTATTACTACTACTATTCTAATACTATAATGCTATTATACTCTTATGTTAGCACTACTATATTTCTATTTTAATACTATTGTATTACTATCATACTACTATTAGCACTAGTATAATTATACTACTACTACTATACTACTAGTTCTATTATTATATTATTCATACTACTATTAATTACAAAGACTACAAACATAC
>RXID01010993.1:0-101707 GCA_005019695.1 Trichopus zeylanicus subsp. travancoricus
TGCTGCTACTACTATTGTAACACTGCTACTGCTACTACTACCACTACTACTACATTACAACAAGTACAACTGCCACTACTACTACTCCTTCTACCACTACTACTACTATTGCTACTACTTCTGTTGCTGTTGTTGCTACTGCTGCTACTGCTACTACTACTACTAATGTTAATACTTCTACTACTGTTGTTGCTACTACTACTACTACTATTCCTACTCCTACCCGTAATATTGCTACTACTACTACTCTCTCCTACTGCTACCACTGTAGCTACTATGACCCCTATTGAAATTCCCACTACTACTATTACTACTACTAATAATAATACTATAACAACTACTGCTACTACTAACACTAATATTACAACTAGTGTTTCTACAGCTGCTACTATGGCAACAACAACAACAACTACTGCTGCTACTCGCACTACTACTACTACTAGTCGTACTAATACTCCTACTGCTACTACTATAACAACTGCTACTGCTACTACTACCACTACTTCTGCTATTGTTGTTGTTACTACTGCTGCTACTACTACTACTACAAATACTACTCCTACTGCTACTACTATTGGTCCTATTACTACTACTACTACTACAACTTCTGTTACTGCTACTACTACTACTACAGCTACTACTACTACTCCAACTACTCGTACTACTACTACTACTACTATTCCTACTGTGACTCCTACTACTTTTTCCATTGATACTACTACAACTACCCCTACTCCAACTACTACTACTACTACTACTACTACATCAACAACGACAACAACTATTACTACTACTACAAGTATAACAATTACTCCAACTACTACTGCTACTAATATTGCTACTACTAGAACAATTGCTACTACAACTACTCCTACTCCTACGGGTACTACTATAGCTAACACCACCACCACTACTACTACACCTACTACTACTCCAACTACTCCTACTACTACCCCTACTCCTACACCAACTCTTACTACTACTCCTACAACTAGTCCTACTCCTACACCTATTGCTATCACTACTACTCCTACTACTAATACTAACACTACTATTGCTACTAGTTCTATTACTCCTAACACTCCTGCTTCTACTACTCCTCCCTCTATAGCAGCTATTACAACTATTACTTCAACTTCTACAACAAGTACTCCTATTGCTGCTCCTACAACAACTACTACAGTGACTAATCCTACTACTACTACTACTACTATTGCTGCTGCAATCACTACTACTATTGTTGCTATAGCTGCTATTACTACAACTACTATCACTAATATTTCTACTACTACCGCTACTACTACTCCTACTACTACTACAACAAGAACTATTACTACTCTGACTACTACAATTCCTAGTACTACTACAACTACTACTACAACAACAACTACTACTACTATAACTACTACCACGACTACTACTACTATGACTACTACTGCTGCTACTGCTTCTGCTACTTCTAGAACCAGTCCTATTACTACTACTATTGCTCCTACAACTACCACTACTACTACTCCTCCTCCTCCTCCTGCAATGAATACTACAACTACTACTGCAACTAAAATAGCTACTACCATTACTACTAGAACTACACCTACTAGTACCACTACTTATACTGCAACAAATATTGCCACAGCGACTGATACTGCTACTATAACAACAACAACAACTAGTACAGCTATTCCTACAGCTACTATTACTACTCCTGCTACTGCTATTAGTACTACTGTTGCTGCTCTTGCTACTATTGCTACTAATACAACTACAACTACAACTATTGAGACTACTACTACTACTACTAAAACTATTGAAACTGCTACTACTATTGCTGCTGCTGATGTTGCTGCTACTAATACTAATACTGCTACAACTACTGCAACTACTACTAGTGCTACTACTTCTATAGCTAATTTTGCAGCTACTACTACTACAACTACTACAGCTACTACTACAACTACTACTACTGCTGCTACTACTACTATTGCTCCCACTACTACAACAACAACTGCTACAAATACCACTATTAATGCCACTACTACTGCCCTTACTACTACTCTGACTACTACAACTACTGCTACTACTACTACTACTTCTACTCCTGCTACTACTACAACTATTACTTCTACAACACGTACTACTACTTCTACTTCTCTTGTTACTGCTACTACTTTTGCTACTACTGCAACCACTACTACTACTACTACTACAACAACTACTACTACTGCTACTACTACTACCACCACTACAACCTCTACTATTACTAGTTCTACTACAACTACTACACCACTATTGCTACTACTCTACTCCTATTACTACTACTATAGCTACAACTATTACTACTACACTACTACTACTTGTACTTCTGCTAATACTACTACTTCTACTACTATTACTACTATAGCTACTGCTGCTACTACTACAACTACAACAACAACAACAACTACTACTACTCCTATTGCTACTACTACTATCCCCACTACTACTATTACCACTACTACTACTACTTCTTCTTCTACTTCTACTGTTGCTACTACTATTGCTTCTACAGCTGCTACCACTGCTGCTGCTACTACTTCTACTTCCATTACTGCTATGACTGCTAGTACTACTGTTGCTTGTACTACACTACTACTACAACAACTACTACTAGCACAACTACTAGTCCAACAACTACTATTGTTACTAATACTAATACTACTACTACTACTACTACAACTGCTACTACTATATCAACTCCTTTTCTACTAATATTACAACTCCTTCTACTATTCCTACTGCTATAACTGCTAGTACTCCTACTGCTACTACAAATACTACAACTACTACTAATGCTACTACTTCTACAACTACTACTACCACTGCTACTACTCCTACGAGTACTACTACAACAACTACCACTGCTACTATAACTACAGCTACTACCACTACTACTCCTAATAGAACAACTATTACTCTAGCTCCTATTGCCACTGTTACTCCTACTACAGCTTCTATTGCTACAACTACTACTACAACAACTACTGTTGCTACTACCACTTCTACTTCTCTTGCTAATACTATTACTAAAACTATTGCTACTGTGACTACTACTTCTCTTGCTACTACTATTACTGAAACTATTGCTACTGCTACTAGTAATACTACTACAACTCCTATTACCACAAGTACTACTACTCCTACCACTACGGCTACTCCTAACACTCCTATGAGTTCTATGACTACTAATCCAACTACCGCTACACTCCTACTACTACTACTACAACTGCTACTACTGACGACGACAGGACCGCGACGAGGACACGAGGACGACCCGGCGCCAACGGCTACGACCGGACGCCGGACGACTAGGACGACTGCGACGACGAGTACGAACGAAGACGAGTACACTGAAAAAACGCGGGGGACAAGGAGACGACACAACGGCGACGGCGAGGGCGACGTACGACGACTATCGGAGGAAGGAACGAAAAGACTTACGACGGGACGCAACAACGCCGACAAGCGTACGGCGACAGGAGAGGGCGACGGTGGCGCGGCGGGGCGGCGCAAGGACGAACGACGACGACGCCGACGACGGACGACGACGACTACGTACTAATAGGACGATCGACGACGACGACTGCGACGACTTACTACTGCGACTACGACGAACGGGACGACTACCAAGACGACGACTCTACATGGTCCTTCGACGACGACTCCTCCTCCTCCGACGCCTACTACGCCGACGGACGGACGCAAAGCCTACGCCCCGACGCTGAACGCCGACGACGACGGCGACGAGGCTTGCAACGACTACTACAATAACAACTACTGTTACTACTACATCTACTTCTATTGCTACTACTATTACTGAAACTACGGCTACTACTACTACAACTACTGTTGCTACTGGTATTAATACTACATCTCCTACTACCATAACTACTACAGTTACTACTGCTACTAATACTACAACTCCTAATACTACTACTACAACTAACACTCATACGACTTCTATGACTACTACTCATACTATTGCTCCAACTACTACACTCCTACTACTACTACTACTGCTGCTGCTACTGCTGCTGTTGCTGCTACTATTATTACTACTACTACTACTACTACTGCAACAACTACTACAGACGCTTCTACCACTACTACTGCTACTACTACTACCAGTGCTACTACAACTACTACTAGCACTGCTACTACTACTTCTGCTTCTACTTCTGCTATAGCTACTCCTGCTACTATAGTTGCAACTACTATTGCAATTACGACTACTACTACTCCTAATACTACTACTCCTACTCTAGTAACTGCTGCTAACGCTACTACTGCTGCTACTCTAGGTGCTGGAACAGCTACAACTGCTATTACTACTACTAATACAGCTACTACAACAACTATAACTATTAACACTGCTACTATTGCTGCTTCTACTCCTGCTACTACTACAACTACTACTACTACTATGTAACGTCCTCCTCCTACTACAATAGTTATGACAACAACTACTGCTATTGCTACTACTATTGTTACGACTACTGCTTCTACTTCTTCTTCAACTAATACTACAACTATTGTTACTACTACTACTACTTCCACAACTATTGTGACTACAACTTCTACTACTGCTACTGCCACTACTACAACTCCTACTACTACTTCTACTTCTACTACAATGACAACTACTACAACTATTAGTGTTGTTGTTGCTACACCTACTACTACTGCTGCTGCTGCTGCTGCTTCTACTACAATGACAAATACTACGGCTATTACTGTTGTTGTTGCTACACCTACTACTACGGTCCTACTAGGTACTAGTACTACTACTACTACTACTACTACTACTACTACTATTACTACTACTACTACTACTACTACTACTTCTACTACTACGACTTTTGCTATTACAACTTCTACTACTACTTTTTTTGCTACTTCTACAACTACTACTACTTCTACTACTACTACCACTACAACTACTAGTATTAATACTACTAAAACTACAGCTACTGCTTCAGCTTGTGCCATAACTATTTCTACTACTATTGCTACTACTATGTCTTCTCCTACTACTACTACAACTACTGCTACAACTACTACTACTATTGCTATTGTTGTTGTTGCTACTAATAGTGCTACTACAACTACAACAACTACTACTAATACTACTACAACTTCTACGTCTGCTATAGCTGCTGTTGCTGCTACTGCTACTAATAGAACTAATCCTACTACTTCTCCTACTACTACTACTCTGACTACTTGTACTACTACTACTACTACTACTACTCCTACTACTTCTCCTAATTCTACTACTACTAAATCTACTATTATTGCTACTACTGCTACTACTACTACTACTACTACTACTACCGCAACTACTACTACTACTAAATCTACTACTATTGCTACTATTGCTACTACTAAATCTACTACTACCGCAACTGCTACGACTACTACTACCGCTCCTACTATGATTGCTACTAGTACTACAACTACAAAGACTACTACTATGAGCACTATAATAGCTACTACTATAATTGTTACTACTACTACTACTACTATTGCTACTACTACTACTAGTACTTTGCCTAAGACTACAACAACTATTACTACTACTATTTGTACTAATAGTACTACTAACATTACTGTCACTATTGCGACTACTACTACTACTACCGCTAATTCTACTGCTACTACTACTACAACTACTACTATGACTCCCACTACTACTACAACCCATACTGCAACTACTGCTACTTCTAAAACTACTCCTACTACCATTATTCCAACTCCTACTACTTCTACTACTACTAGTAAAACTACTACTACAACTACTACTTCCACTACCGTAAATATTACTACAACTAATACTACTACTAATTCTAATAGTAATATTATTACTAGAAATACTACAAATACAACTACTTCTGCTACTATTGCCACTATAGCTACTACTACTACTACTGTTGCTTCTACTACTACTAATACTGCTACTACTGCAATGACAACTACTCCTACTAATGCTACTACCGCTAATACTGTTGCTATTACTATTACTACTTCTATGGCTACTGCTCATGCTACTACCACAGCTACTACTGTTGCTACTACTACTACGACTATGGTTGTCACTACCACAGCTATTGCCACTACAACTGCTGCCACTACTGTAACTACTACTACAACTGCTACTGCTACTCCTAATACTACACTGCTTCTACTACTACTAATATTGCTACTACTGCAATGACAACTACTACTACTAATGCTACTACCGCTAATACTGTTGCTACTACTATTACAACTACTATGGCTACTGCTCATGCTACTACCACAGCTACTATATTGCTACTACTACTACGACTATGGTTGTCGCTACCACAGCTACTGCCACTACAACTGCTGCCACTACTGTAACTAGTACTACAACTGCTACTGCTACTCCTAATACTACGCCTATTACTATAGCAACAACAACTACTACTAGTACTACTCCTTCTGCTACAACAACTACTACTACTATTACTCATATTACTACTACGGCTACAACAACTACTACTACTACTACTACTATGCCAACTATTATCACTACTACTTCCACTTTTGCTACTTCTACTGCTGCCAATACTACTACTACTACTACTACTACTTCTACTACTACTACTTCGGCTACTACTACTGCTACTACTACTACTACTGTTGCTACTGCTATTACTACTAGTACCACTACCGCTACTACTGCTACTGTTACTTCTACTACTACTGTTACTACTACTACTTCTACTACTACTACAACAACAACTAGTGCTACAAATGCTATTATTACTATGACTACCGCTACTACTAGTACAACTACTACTGCTACTTAACTTTATCTACTACTGATACTACTAGTACTTCTCTCACTACAATTACTACTGCTATTATTTCTGTTACTACTGCTACTGCTATAACTACTACTATTACTGCTGCTACCACTACCATTGCTACTAATAGTTGTAGTACTACAATTATTATTACTATAACTACTACTACGACTCCTTCTAATAGTATTGCCGCTACTGCTTCTATTGCTACTTCTAGTATTACTACAAAAATAACTACTACAACTGCTACTTCTACTACTATTACTTCTACTATAACTTATACTACTACGATTACTATTGCTTTGACTGCTACTACTACTACTACTAATTCTACTATAACTTTAGCTACAGTTACAACTACGACCACTACTACTACTACTACTTCTACTATTATCGCTACTACTGCTACTATGACTACTACTGCTATTATCGCTACTACTGCTATTACTACTACTTGTCCTACTACTAGTACTTCTAATAGTGCTACAACTACTACTCCTATCGCTACTACTGCTACTACTACTACTACTATTCCTGCTACTGCTACTTCTCCTACTACTGCAACTACTTCTACTGCTGCAGTTGCTGCTACTACAACTATTGCTACTTCTCCTACTTCTACAACTTCTGTTACTATTGCTATTACTACCACTGCTATAATTGCAAGGATAACTACTACTGCAGCAACTACTACTAATATTATAACTTCTGCTACTAATACAACTACAACTAATACTGCTACAACTACTAATGTTGCTACTGCTACTACCACTACTGCTCCGACTACTATGACTATTGCTACTATTTCCTCTACACCTACGCCTACTATTACAACAACTACTCGTGCTACTATAGCTACAACTACTATTTTCTTTACTAATGACATGCCTACTACTACTGCATCTGCTACAACTTCTACTACTGCAACTACAACTCTTACTACTATTACTTCTGCTACGACGCCTTGTACCTCTACTACTATTCCTACTACGACTGCTACTACTACTATTACTACTAATACTACTCCAACTACTACAACTATTGTTGCTATTTCTACTACTATTAGTACTACTATTATTGCTAGTACCGCTACTACTACTACAACAACAACAACTACTACTACAACAACTATTGCTACTACTAATACTCCTACCACTATTGCTACTACAACTACTTATACTTCTACCACTGCTACTGCTACTCCTACTACGACTACTACTGCTCTGACTATTATGACCACTACTACTACTATTAGTGCCACAACTACTTCTACCGCTTCTACTACTGCTACTAGTACTACCACTACTACTGCTTCTGCTGCTGCTGCTACTTCTACTATTATTACTAATACTGCACCTACTACTGTTGCTATTACTACTTCTGCTATAACTACTGATATAACTACTACTACTGCTACAACTTCTACTATTATTATGGCTGCTACCACTCTACTACTACTACATCTATAGCAACAACTACTTCTACTACTACTACTACTACATTTGCTATTACTGCTACTATTACTACTACTACTACTACATCTGCTATTACTGCTACTACTACTACTACTACTACTACTACTACTACTATTACTACTACGACTATGACTACTACTTCTACTGAGTACGACTACTATTTCTACTAGTACTACTACTACTACAACTTTTCTACTACTACTACTTCTATTGCAACTATTGTGGCTTTAACAACTACTACTACTGCTACTACTACTACAACTACTGCTATTACTACTACTCCTACTACTCCTACTACTATAGCTACTTCTACTATTTCCTCTAGTCCAACCCCTACTGTTACAACTACTACTCTTGCTACTATTGCTACAACTACTATTATTTTTATTAATGACCTCCAACTACTACTGCTACTACCACTTCTACTACTGCAACTACAACTGCTACTCCTAGTACTACTGCAACTTCTCCCTCTACTACTACTACAACTCCAACTATGACCGCTACTACTACAACTACCGCTAATACTACTCCAACAACTACTGCTGCTGCTACTACTACTACTGCTGCTACTACTACTATTACTGCTGCAACTGCTTCTACTACCACTACTACTACTTTGACTACTACTTCTACTACAACCTCAACAGCTACTAGTAATACTCCTTCCACTACTACCACTACAACTACTTATACTTCTACTGCTGCTACAACTACTCCTACTACTGTAACTATTGCTCCTATAATTACCACCACTCTAACTTCTCCTAGTGCTATAACATCTTCAATTGCTTCTACTACTACTACTACTACTATAACTACTCTAGATACAGCTTCTTCTACCGCTACTAATATTGTGCCTACTACCATTGCTTTTACCTCTCTACTACTAATATGGTTGCTACCACTACTACTACTTTTGCTATTGCTACTACTATAGCTAATACTATTGCTGCTACTGCTGCTATGACTATTACTATTAGTACCTCTACTACTACTCCTCCTCCTCCTCCTCCCCTTGATATAGCTTCTACTACCACTACTAATACTGTGCCTACTACTATTGCGATTACCTTTTCTACTACTACTATGGTTGCTATAACTACTACAACTTTTGCTACAACTACTACTACTACTACTACTACTACTACTACTACTACTACTACTAGTAGTAGTAGTAGTAGTACTAGTAGTAGTAGTAGCAGCAACAATAGTAGTAGTAGTCAAAATGGTAGTAGCTATAATAGTAGTTCTAGTAGTAGTAGAAGTAGTAGCAGTACTATTAGTAGTAGTGCTCAGAGCAGTAGTAGGAGGAGTGGTTGTAGTAGAAGTAGTAATAGTAGTAATAATAGTAACAGCATGAGTAGTAGTAGTAGCAATATTAGCAGTAGTAGTAGTAGTAGTTATAGTAGTAGTAGTTATAGTAGTAGCAACAGTAGTATTTGTAGCAGGAATAAGAGTGGTAGTAGTAGATGTATTTACAATAGTAGTAGTAGCTACAACAGTTGGAGTAGTAGTAGTAATTGTAGTAATAGTAGTAGATGTTTTATTAGTAGTTATTGTGGTAGTAGTATTAGCTGAAGTTGTAGTGCAAATAGTAGTTGTACTAGCAAGAGTAGGAGTAGTAGCAGTAGCAGTAGTTGTAGTAGTAGTTGTAGGAGTAGCAACAGTAGTAATAGTAGTCATAGTAGTTGTAGCGGGAGTGGAGTAGTAGCAGCAGCAGTAGTAGTAGTAGTAGCTGGAGTACTAGTAGCAGCAGTAGTAGTTATTGTTATAGTAATAGGAGTTGTTGTACCAGTGGCAATAGTAGTCACACAAGTAGTAGTAGTCGAAGTAGTAACATCAGTAGTAGTAGTTGTAGCAGTCGTAATAGCAGTGATTGTAATAGTAAGAGTAGTTGCAGTAGCAGTAGTAGCTATCATAGAAGTAGCAATAGAAACAGCAGTAGTAGCAGTAGCAGCTATAGTAGCTATCTAGCATGCTATAGCAGTATTAGTAGATGTAGTAGTAGCAGCAGCAATAGTAGTGGCAGTAGTAGCAGTAGCAGCAGTCGTAGAAGCAATAGTAGATGTAGTAATAGTAGTAGTTGTTGTTTTAGTAGTAGCAGTAGTAGTAGTAGTTTTACTAGCTATAGTAGAATTTATAGTAGTAGCAGTAGCGAAATTAGTGGGAGTACAAATAGTATTAGTAGTAGTAGTAGTCATAGTAGTAGAAGCAGTACTAGCAATTGTAGCAGCAATATTTGTACTAGTAGTTGTAGCAATACTATTAAAAGTAATAATAGTGGTAGTAGTAGTAGTCGTGGTAGCCTCAGCAGTAGTTCTAGTAGTAGTAGTAGTAGCAATGGTAGTATTAGTAGAAATAGTTGTAGTAGCAACAATAGTAGTAGCAGTCAGAGTAGCAGTAGCTGTAGTAGCAATAATAGTAGTAGCAGTCAGAGTAGTAGTAGTAATAGTAATAGTAGTAGTAGTAGCAGAAGTGGAAGTTATAATAGTTGTAGTAGCATTAGCAGCAGCAACAACAGTAGTAGTAGTATTAGTAGTAGTTGTCGCAGTAGTAGTAGTAGTAGTAGTAGTAGTAGTAGATGCAGTAGTATGAATAGTAGTTGTTGTAGAAGAATTAGTGGTAGTAGTAGCAGTACTAGTGGCAGTTGTAGTACTCATTGTAGCAGTAGTAGTAATTATCGAAGTAGTAGCTGTAGTTGTAGTAGCAATTGCAGTAATAGCAGTTGAAGTAGCGGCAGCAGCACAATATTTGTAGCAATAGCAGGAAGAGCAATAGAAGGTTTAGAAATAGTAGAAGTAGTAGTAGCAACAGGAGTAGTAGTAGTAGTTGCATGAACAATAGTAGTGGTTGTAGTAACCATAGTAGTAACAGTAGCAAGAGTAGTAGTAGTTGTCAAAGTAGTACTTGCAGCTGTAGTAGTAGCTGTGGTGGTAGTAGTAGTAGTTATAGTATTGGTAGTACTAGTAGGACTGGTATCAGTAGTACTAGTAATAGTAGTAGTTGTAATAGTAGTAATTGCAATGGTAGAACTAGTAGTTTGCCGAAGTGGCAGTAGTAAAATTAGTTGTAGTTGTAATAGTCATAGTATTAGTAGTGGCAAAAGTAGTATTTGTTGTTGTTGCTATAGTAGTAGAAGTAGCAATGGTAGTAGAAGTAGTACTAGTGGTATTAGTAGGAGTGGTAGTAGTAGTAGTAGTGGAAGTAGTAGTAGTAGTAGTAGTACTAGTATTAATAATAGTAGAGCAATAGTAGTAGTAGTAGGAGTAGCAGTTGTTGTCGTTGCTGTAGTAGTTGTTGCAATAGTCGTACTACTAGTAGTAGTAACTGTAATATTAGTAGTTGTCATAGTAGAAGTAGTAGATAGTACTAGGGGTAGTAGTAGCAACAGTATTAGTAGTTATAATAAGAGGATTTGTAGTAATGGTAGTAGTAGTAGTAATAGTCATAGTAGTAGGAGTAGTAGTAGTTACAATAGGAGTAGTGGTAGTAGTAATAGTAGTAATAATGGTAGTAGCCATAGTAGTAGTATTAGTAGTTGTAATAGTAGTAGTTGTAGGAGCAATTGTATTTCTACAAGTAGCACATGTAGCAGTAGTGTTGAAGTAGCAGCAGCAGCAGCAGCAGCAGTAGTCATAGTAGAAGTAGTAATAGGAGTAGTTGTTGTTGCAGTAGGAGAAGTAGAAGTAACAATAGTAGTAGTAGCAGTAGTCATAATAGTAGTAGTAGCACGAGTAGTAGCATTAGTAGTAGGAGAAGTTTGAGTAGTAGCAACAGCAGTAGCACCAAAAGTAATAGTAGTAGTAGTGGGAGCAGTAGTGGCAGTAGCTTTAGTAGTAGCAGTTATGGTAGTAGGAGCAGCATTAGTAGTAGTACTAGTAGTAGTAGAGGAAGAAGTTGTTGTTGTTGTCGCAGAAGTAGTAGTAGTAATACTCATCTTAGTAGTAGTAGTGGTTATTGTAGTAGTAGTCATAGTGGTTGCAGTAGCAACATTGGTAGTTGTAGTAGTAGCAGTAGTAGTAGCAGTAGTAGTAGTAGCAAGATAAGTAATAGGAGTAGTAGTAGTAGAAGTAGCAGCGGCAACAGTAGCAACAGTGGTAGTAGCAATAGTAGTAGTTGTAGTAGTAGTGGCACAACATTAGTGGTGGAAGTAGCAGTACTAGCAATAGTAGTAGCAGTAGGTATTGTAGTTGCAGTAGCAGCAGAAGTCGAAGTAGTAGTAGAAATAGTATTAGTTGTAGAAGCAACAGTAGCAGTAGTAATAGTAGGATAAGTAGTAGGAGTAGTAGTAGGAGAAGAAGTAGTAGCAATAGTAGTAGTGGTAGTAGTAGTAGAATTAGTAGAAGCAGCAACAACAGCAATAGTAGTAGTATTAGTAGTAGTATTAGTAGCGTTAGTGGTAGAAGTAGCAGTAGTATTAGTAGTTGCGATAACAGTAGTAGTAGTAGAAGCTGTAGTAGTACTATCTGTAGTAGTAGCAGTAGCCATACTAGTAGTGGTAATAGTGGTAGTAATAGTTTTAGTAGCAACAACAACAACAACTGTTATAGTGCTATTAGTGGTTATAGTAGTATTAGCAGTAATGGTAGTAGTAGCAATCGTAATAGAAGTAGTAGCAAATGTAGTACAGAAATTGCAGCAGTAGCAGTTATAGTAGTAGTTGTTGTAGTAGCAATAGCCGTATGAGTAGTAGTAGCAGTAGTAGAAGCAATAGATGTAGCAGTAGAAAGAGTAGTAGCAGTATTGGTTCCAGTTGTGGTAGTAGTAGAAGTAGCAGTAGTAGCTGTAGTAGTATTAATACTACTTTTATTAGTAGTAGTAGTAGCCTCAATAGTTATAGCAATAGTAGTAGTAGTGAACTTGCAGTAGTAGCAGCAGCAGTTGAAGTAGTTGTAGTAGTAGCAACCGAAGTAGTAGTTGTAGTAGCAGCAACAACAACAACATCAGTAGTAGTAGTAATAGTAGTTCTTGTAGTAGTAGTAGTAGTAGTCATAGTAGTAGTAGTAGCAATAATATTAGTAGTTGTTATCATAGTAGTACTAGTTGTAGTAGTAGGAGCAACAGTAGCAGTAGCGGTAGTAGTAATAGCGATAGTAGCAGTAGTAGTAGTACCCATTGTAGCAGTAGTAGCAATTATAGAAGCAGTAGTAGTAGTAGTTGTAGTAGAAGTAGAAGTAGTAGTAGCGATAGTAGTACGAGTAGCAGTAGTAGTTGTACTGATAGCAATTTTAGTAGTTGTAGTAGCTGTAGCTATTGTCATAGTAGAAGTAATAGTAGCATTAGTAGTAAGTGTCGCAACAGTTGTAGCCGCAATAGCAGCAGTAGTAGTAGAAGCGATAGTAGTAGTAGCAGTAATAGTAGAAGCAGTAGTAGCGGCAGCAGTAGTCATAGTAGCATTTGATGGAGGAAAAGTTGTAGTAGTAGTAGTACTAGTAGTAGTAGCAGAAGTAGTGGCAGTAGTTGTAAAAGTCGTAGGAGTAGTAGTAGTAGTAGAAGTAGTAGTCATAGCAGTGGTATTAGTATTAGCAATAGTAGCAACATTAGTAGCAATAGTATCAGTAGTTGTAGTAGTAGAAATAGTAGCAGTAGTAGTGGTATTAGTAACATTAATAGTTGTATTAGCAGCAGCAGTAGTAGTAGTGTCAGTTATAGTACTAGTTGTTGTGATAGTAGTAGTAGCAGCAGTAGTAGTGGTAAGTAGTAATCGTAGTAGTAGTAGTAGAAGGAGTACTAGAAGTAGTAGTAGTAGGAGTGTTTGTAGTAGTAGTAGTAGTAGTAGTTGTTGTTGTTGTAGTAGTAGCAGCAACAATAGTAGTATTGGTATCAGTAGTAGTAGTAGTTGTTGTAGTTGTAGTAGTAGTAGTTGTTGTCGTTGCAATAGTAGTACTTGTAGTTGCCATAGTGGTATTAGTAGCAATAGTAGTAGTTTTAATAGTCATAGTAGAAGTAGTAGCAGGAGTTGTAGTAGCAGCAATAGTTGTAGTCATAGTCGCAATTGTAGCAGTAGTAGTAGCAGTTGTAGTTGTAGTAATAGTAGAAGCAGTAGTAGTTGAAGTAGTGGTAGTAGTATTAGAGTACTTGTAGTACTAGTAGCATTAGCAGTACTAGTAGCAGCAGTAGTAGTAGTAGAAGTAGCAGTAGTAGTAATTGCAAGAGTTGTAGTCATAGTCGTAGTATTTGTAGCAGTAGCCGCAGTAGTAGTAGGACTAGTAGTAGTTGCAGTAGAGTAGTAGTAGGAGTAGTAGTATTAGCAGAAGTAATAGTAGTAGTAGTATTAGAAGTAGTAGTAGTAGCAGTAGTAGCAGAAACCGTAGTAGTAGGAGTAGCAGTCGTAGCAATAGGATTTGTAGTAGTAGTAGTAGCAATAGTAGTTGTCATTGTTGTAGTAGTTGTAGTCACCATAGTAGTAGTAGTAGTAGTACTAGTAATAGTAGTCGCCGTGGTAGTATTAGTAGTAGTAGTAATAGTAGTAGTAGTAGTTGTTGTACTAGTAGTAGTCATAGTAGTTGTAGTTGTAGTTGTAGTAGGTGTAGTTGTTATTGCTGTTCTTGTTGCTGATGTTGTGGTAGTAGTTGCACTACTAGTACTACTACTGGTAGTAGTAGTAATTTTTGTAGCAGCGGTAGTAGTTGTGATTATAGTAGTAGGAGCAGCAGCTATAATAGCGGTTGGAGCAATAGTAGTAGCAGTCGGAGTAGCAATAGTAGTAGTAATAACAGTACTAGTAGTAGTAATTGTAGTAGTAGTTGTTGTAGAAATAGTAGTAGTAGTAGCAAGAGTAGAAAGTAGTAGTAGTAATAGTAGTAGGAGTAGTAGTGGTAGTTGTAGTAGCTGTTGTAATAGTAGTAGTAGTAGCAGGAATAGTAGTAGTAGCCGTAACAATAGTATTTGTAGTAGTCATAATATTTGTAATATTAGTTCTAGTTGCAATAGTAGTAGTAGAATAGCAGCAGCAATGGTAGTAGTAGTATTAGTAGCACCAGTAGGAGTTTTAGTAGTAGTAATAGTAGTAGTAGGAGTTATAGTAGTAGTCGCAATAGTAGTAGTTGAAGTAGAAATATTAGGAGTACTAGTAGGAGTAGTGATCGTAGTGGAAGTAGTAGTAGTTATAGTATTAGTGATAGATGTAGTAGTAGTTGCGTAATAGTAGTAGTTCTGGTAGTACTAGGAATAGCACTAACAGTTGTAGCTGTAGCAGCAGCAGTAGCAATAGTACTAGTTGTAGTAGTGGTAGTTGTTGTAGTAGTAGTAGTAGTCGAAGTAGTACTATTAGTAGTAGCAGTATTAGTAGATGTAGTTGTAGTAGTAGCAGTAATATTTGTAGTAGTTGGGGTAGTAGCTATAATAGTAGTAGCAGCGATTGTAGTAGTTGTAATACTAGTCGTAATAGTATCCATACTAGTAGCTGAAGTAATAGTAGGAGAAGAAGTAGTACTAGCAGTAGTAGTAGTAGCAGCATTAGTAGTGGTTGTATTAGTAGTAGTAGTAGTTGAGTTAATAGTAGTAGAAGCCGTAGTAGCAGTAGTTGCAGCAGTTATAGCTATAGTAGTAGTAGTAGTAGTAGCACTTGTTGCAGTTGCAGTGGTATCAGTAGTAGATGAAGTAGTAGTAGTAGCAGCAATAGCAATATTAGTAGAAGCAGTACTTGTTACAGTCGTGGTATAATAGTAGCATAAGTAGAGGTATCAGTAGTAATCGAGGTTGTAGTTGCGATAGCAATAGGAGGAGTTGTAGTAGCAGTAGCTGTAGAAGTAGTAGTTGTTCTAGTAGTTGGAGAGTAGTAGTATTAGTAGTCAAAGTTGTAGTAGTTAGAGCAGTAGTAGCAGTAGTTGTAATAGTAGTAGTAGTAGTAACAATAGTGGCAGGAGTAGTAGTAGTAGTAGTAGTAGTAGTAGAAGTAGAAGTAGAAGTAGTTGTAGTAGGAGTAGTTGTAGTAGTAGTACTAGTAGTTGTTGCTATTGTTGTATTCGTAGTAGCAACAATAGTAGTATTGGTATCAGCAGCAGCAGTAGTAGTTGTCATAGTAGTAGTAGCAATAGGAGTAGTAGTTGCAATAGTAGTTGTTGTAGTTGTTGTAGTAGTTGCAGTAGTAATACTTGTAGTTTCCGTATTGGTAGTAGTAGCAGTAGTTGTAGTTTTAATAGTCATAGTAGAAGTAGTAGCACGAGTTGTAGTAGCAATAGTAGTTGTATCATAGTAGTAGTTGTAGCAGTAGTAGCAGTAGCAGTAGTAGTAGTTGAAGTAGTGGAAGTAGTATTAGTAGTAGTAGTACTAGTAGCATTAGTAGTGCTAGTAGCATTAGCAGTACTAGTAGAAGTTGCAGTAGTAGTTGTAATTGCAAGAGTTGTAGTCATAGTTGTAGTAGTTGTAGCAGCAGCAATAGTGGTAATAGGACTAGTAGTAATCGCAGTAGAGTAGTAGTTGGAGTAGTAGTAGTAGCAGAAGTAATAGTAGTAGTATTAGTAGTATTAGAAATAGTAGCAACAGCAGAAGCAGTAGTAGTGGTAGTAGCAGTTGGAGTAGCAATAAGTAGCAATAGTAGTAGTAATAGCAGTACTAGTAATAGTAATTGTAATAGTAGTTGTCGTAGAAATAGAGATAGTAGTAGTAAGAGTAGAAGCAGCAGTAGTAGGAGTAGTAGTTGTAGTAGCTATAGTAATTGTAGTAGTAGTAGCTGTAGCACTAGTAGTAGTAGTAGTTGTTGTTGTTTTTGTAGGAGCAGTAATAGTAGTAGTAATAGTAGAAGTAGTAGTAGTAATAGTAGCAGTAGTAGCAGCAATAGTAAAACTTGTAGCGATAGTAATTGTACTAGTAGTAGTAGGAGTAGTAGTAGTAGTACTTGTCGTATTAGTTCTAGTTGCAATAGTTGTAGAGGAATAGCAGCAGGAGTGGTAATAGTTGTAATAGTAGCACTAGTTGGAATTTTAGTAGTAGTAATAGTAACAGTAGGAGTTATAGTAGTAGTAGCAGTAATAGTAGCAGTTGAAGTAGAAATATTAGGAGTACTAGTAGGAGTAGTCATCAAAGTAGAAGTAGTAGTAGTTAAAGTATTAGTGATAGAAGTAGTAGTTGTAATAGTAGTAGTTTTGGTAATACTAGGAATCACAGTAGCAGTAGCAATAGTACTAGTTGTAGTAGTTGTAGTAGTTGTTGTTGTTGTAGTAGTAGATGTAGTAGTAGTAGTAGTTGCATCAACAACAGTAGCAGCCGCAGCAGCAGTAATTGTAGTAGTGGTAGCAAATGTTGCAATAGTAATAGTAGTAGTAGTAGTAGTAGCAGTAGTATTTGTAGTAGTTGGGGTAGTAGTTATAATAATAGTAGCACGATTGTAGTAGCACCTAGTAGTAGGTGTAATACTATTAGTAATAGTAGTTGTACTAGTAGCTGAAGTAGTAATAGTATGAGAAGAAGCAGTGCTAGCAGTAGTAGTAGTAGTAGTAGTAGCACTTGTAGCAGTTGTAGTGGCATCAGAAGTAGATGAAGTAGCAGTCGTAGCTATTCTACCAGTAGTAGCAGTAGCAGGAAATTAGTTGAAGCAGTACTAGTTATAGCAATGGTAGCATTACTAGTAGTTGTTGTAGTAGTAGCAGCAGTATAGTAGCTACGGTAGTAGCAGTGGTAGTAGTAGCAAGAGTAGTAGTATCAATGGTAATCGATGTTGTAGTAGCGGTAGTAGTAGAAGTAGTAGTAGTTCTAGTAGTTGTAGTTGTTGTAGTAATAGTAGTCAAAGTCGTAGTAGTTATAGCCGTAGTAGCAGCAGTTGTAATAGTAGTAGTAGTAACAATAATAGCAGGAGTAGTAGTAGTAGAAGTTGTAGAAGTAGTAGTAGCAGAAGTAGTATTAATAGCCACAGTAGTAGAAATAGAAGTAGCAGTAGTAGTAGTAGTAGTAGTCGTAGTAGCAGCAGTAATAGTAGTAGAAGTAGTAATAGCAGAAGGATTAGTAGTAGAAGTAGTAGTAGCAATAGTAGTAGTAGTAGTAGTAGCAGTCATAGTAGTGGTAGCAGCAATAGCAGTGGTAGTAGTATTTGTTGTTGTTCCAGTAATAGTAGCAGAAGTAGTAGTAGAAGTAGATGTTGTAGACTTTGTAGTTGCAATAGTAGTAGTAGTAGTAGTTAGAGTAATAGTAGTAGTAGCCGCACCGGTTGTTGTAGGAGTACTTGCAGTACAGCAATTGCTGCAGCATTAGTGGTGATAGTAGTATTACTTGTAGTAGTGGTAGCAACAGTAGCAGTAGCAATAGTAGTAGTAGTAAAAGTTGCAGTAGGAGGAGGAGTAGTAGTAGTAGTAGCAGCTATCGTAGTGGTAGTAGGAGGAGGAGGAGGTTGAGTAGTAATAGTAGCAGCAGAACTAGTAGTAGTATTAGCAGCAGAACTAGTAGTAGCAGTAGTCGTATTGGTAGTAGTAGTATTAGTAGTAGTAGTATTAGTAGTAGTATGAGCAGAAGTAGTAGTTGTAGTACTTGTAGAAGTTGTAGTAGAAGCAGTAGCAGTAGTAGCTGCATTAGTAATAGTAGATCTCGCAATAGTAGTAATAGTAGTGGCAAAAGCAGTAGTTGCAACACAGTAGTTGTTGTAGTAGTAGTAGGAGTTGTAGTAGCGGTAACAGCAGCTGCAGCAGTAGTAGTAGTAGTAGGAGGAGTAGTAGTAGATGTCGCAATAGCAATATTATTAATAGTAGTAGCAGTAATAGTAGTAGCAACAACAACAGTATTAGTAGTAGCAGCCATAGCCAATAGTTGTACTAGTAACTATAATAGCAGCACCAGCAATAGTAGTAGTAGAAGTAGTAGGAGTAGCAGCTACAGTGAAAGCAGTTGTAGTCGTAGTAGCATTAGCAGCATCAGTTGTAGTAGTAGTTGTATTGCTAGTGGTAATAATTGTAGTAGTAATAGTAATAGTAGTAGAAGTAGTAGTAGCAGCAGCAGTAGTAGTAGAAGAAGTAGTTGTTGTAGTTGTAATAGCAATAGTACAGGTAGTAGCATCAGTACTTGTAGTAGTAGTAGAAGCGGTAGTAGTTGCAGTAGCCATAGTTGTTGTAGTAATAGTAGTAGCAAAAGCAATATTAGCAGTAATCGAAGTAGTAGTAGTCGCAAAAATTGTAGCACTAGCATTAGTAGTAGCAATAGTTGCTGCAGTAGCTGTAGTAGCTATTGTAGCAATAGTAGTAGATGTAGTAGTAGAAACAGCAATAGTAGCAGTTGCAGGTGTCGTAGTACAAGTACTAGTTGCCTTAACAGTAGTAGTTGTTGTCATCGTAGTAGTAGTAGCCGTAGTAGTAGTAGCAGCTATAGCGAAAGTAGCGGAAGCAATAGCAATAATAGTAGTGGCAACAGGAGTAGAAGTAGTAGTAGTAGTAACTGCAGCAGCATTAGTAGTAGTAGTTGTAGCAGCAGTAGTATTTGTAGTAATAGTAGTGGTACTAACTGCAACAAGAACTGTAGTAATACTAGTAGTAGTACTAGTGGTAGCTGCAGCAGTAGTTGTAGTAGTAGCATTAGAAGTAGAAGTAGTAGTAGTAGTAGCAATAACCATAGTAACATTCATTGTTGCAGTGGCAATAGTAATAGTAATAGTAGTTGAAGAAGTAGTAGTTGTTATTGTAGTAGTAGTAGGAGCAGCAGCAGCTGTATTATTATTATTGTTATTATGATTAGTAGTAGTAGTAGTAGGAGAAGTCGTAGTAGTAGTTGTAATATTAGAAACAATAGCAACAGTAATAGTAGTGGTTGCAGTAATAGTAGTAGTAGTAGCAGTAGCACAGTTGTAGCAGCAGTAGTAGTAGAAATAGTATTAGTAGTAGAAGTAACAACAATAGTAGTAGTAGTAGGATAAGTAGTAGGAGTAGTAGTAGGAGGACGAGCAGCAGCAACAGTAGTAGTTGCAGGAGTAGTGGTAGTAGTAGTAGTTGTTGTTGTAGAAGTAGCAGCAACAATTGTAGTAGTATTAGTAGCAATAGTTGTTGTTGTAGTAGAAACATTAGTGGCAAAAGTAGCAGTAGTAGCTATTGTAATAGTAGTAGTATTAGTAGTAGCAGCAGTAGCTGTAGCAGTAATAGTAGCAGTGGCAGTAGTTGTAGTAATAGTAGCAGTAGTCGTAGTGGTAGTAGTAGGACTAATAGTAGTAGTAGTAGCAGCAACAACAATAGTAGTAGTATTATTAGTAGTTGTAGTAGTAGCAGCAGTGGTCGTAGCACTAGTAGTAGCAATACTGGTAGTAGTAGCTATAGTAATAGCTGAAGGTGCTATAGTCATAGCAGCAGTAGTAGCAGTAATTCCAGAAGTCACAATACTAGTAGCAGAAGTAGTAGTAGTAAAAATAGTAGTAGTAGTAGTAGTAGTGGTACCAGCAGCAGCAGCAGCAGTAGTTGTGATAGTAGTAGTAGTATTAGTAGTAGTAGTAATAGTCATAGTAGCAAAAGTAGGAGTTGTAGTTAAGATAGCACCAGTAGCAGTAGTAGCAGTAGTTCTTATAGTGGTAGAGGTTGTAGTAATAGTAGTAGTAGTAGTAGCAATAGTAGCAGGAGTAATAATAATGACAGTCGAAGTAGTGGTAGTAGCAGTACTAGTAGTAGCAGTTGTGGTAGTAGGAGAAGAAGTATGTGTAGTAGAAGGAGAAGAAGTAGGTATAGTAGTAGCAGTAGCGATAGTGGCAATAGTAGCAATAGCAGCGGCAATAGAAGTAGTAGTATTACCAGTAACGATTATCGTAGTAGTACTAGGGGTAGTAGCAGTAGTAGTAGTAGTGGAAGCAGTAGCTGCAACAGCAGGTGCAGTAGTAGAAGCAATATTAGTTGCAATAATAGTAGTAGTGCTACTAATAGTAGTAGTAGCAGCAGCGACATTAGTAGTAATAGTAGTAGTCGTAGTAGTAGTTGTTATTGTTGTTGTAGTAGTAGTTGTGATAATAATAGCCATAGTCGTAGCAGTGGTAGATGTAGGAGCAGTAGAGTAGAAATACTTGTAGTAGCAGTCATAGATTTAGTTGCAAAAGTAGTAGTAGTATAAGTATTAATAGTAATACTAATAGTAGCAGTAGTAGTATTAGTAGGAGTAGCAGTAGTTGTAGTAATAGTAGTAGCAGTAGTAGCATAAGTAAGAGTAGTAGTAGTAGTAGCAATAGTAGTAGCAATAGCAGCAGTTGCTGTAGTAGTAGTTGTTGTAGTAGTACTACAAGTAGTAGTGGTAGCAGCAGTAGTAGCAGTAGTAGTAGCAGAAAGAGTAATAGTGGTACACTTGCAGGAGCAGTTGTAGTTGTAGTAATTGAAGTAGTAGTAGCAGCAATAGCAATTGATGCAGTAGTAGGAGTAGCAGTAGTGAGAGTTGTAGCTATAGAAGTTGTAGTAGTGGTAGTAGTATTAGTAGCAGAAGTTGTACTAGTAGTAGTTATTGTAGTAGTAGCTGTAGTGGTAATAGTAGAAGCAGTATTAGTAGTGGCAGAAGTTGTAGCAGTAGTACTAGTAGTAGTAGTAGCAGAAGTAGAAGTTATAGTGGTAGTTGTTGTACAAGAAGTTGTAGCAGAAGTAGTATTGTTAGGAGCAGCAGCAATAGCAGCAACAGAAGCAGTAGTACAAGTTCTATTAGTTTAAGTTTTAGTAGTAGCAGCAGCAGCAGCAGTAGCAGCAATTGTACTAGTTGTTGTAGTGGCAGTTACAGTAGTGGTAATAGTAGTAGTTATTGTTGCCATATCTGGAGCTGCAGGAGCAACTATAGTGCTGTAGTAGTAGTCACAGCAGTAGTAGCAGTAGTTGTAGTAGTAATAATAATAGTAGCAATAGGAGTAGTAGTTGTAGTAGTAATAGTCGTAATAGCAGCAACAACAATAAAAGTTGTAGTAGTCGTAGTAGCAATAGTAGTAGCAGTAGCAGTAGTAGTTGTAGTAGTAGTAATAGCAATAGCAATAGTAGTAGTGGTAGCAATACTACTAGTAGTTGTAGTAGTAGTAGTAGTATAAATAGAAGTAGTAGTAGTTGTTGTAGTGGTAGTGGTAGAGTGGGAGTAGTAGTACTAGTAGGAGTAGAAATAGTAATAGTAGTTGTTGTAGTAGGAGTAGCAGATGTAGTGGTAGAAGTTAAGAGTCGTAGCAATAGTAGTAGGGGGAGTGGTTGTAGTAGTAGTTGTTGTTGTAGTACCAGTCGTAGTAGTAATACTAAGAGTTGTACTAGTTGTTGTTGTTATAGTAGTAGTAGTAGTAATAGTAGCAGTTGGTGGAGTAGTTGTAGTAGTAGTGGTAGTAGTAGTCATAATAATAGTAGGAGTAGTAGTCGTAGTAGTCATAACAATATTTGTAGTAGTAGAAGTAGTAGTGGTTGTGGCAGTTGAAGTACCACTCAATGAAGAAGTAGTAGTAGTCGTAGCAGCAGTATTAGTATAGTAGTAGTAGTAAAAGTCATAGTAGTAGAAATTGTTGAAGTATTAGTCGGAGTAGCAGGGGTAGTAGCAATAGTTATAGTAGTCATAGTAGTAATTCCAATAGCAGTACTAGTAGTCGTACTAGTAGTAGTAGTAGTACTTGGAGCAGCAGCAGCAGTAGTAGTAGAAGTAGTAGTTGTTGTTGTTATTATTGTTGCAGTAGTTGTAGGAGGAGGAGGAGGAGGAGGAGGAGGAGGAGGAGGAGGAGGAGTAGTAGCAGTAGTAGAAGTCGTAGTAATAATAGTTGTAGTAGAACTAGTTGTAGTAATACTAGTAGTCGTTGTTGTTGTAGTAGTAGTATAGCGGTAGTAGAGGTAGTAGTAGTAGTAGTAGTAGTAGTAGTAGTAGTAGTAGTAGTAGTAGTAGTAGTAGTAGTAGTAGTAGTAGTAGTTGTAATAGTACTAGTAGTAGTAGTAGAAGTAGTAGTAGTTGTTATTGTTGTAGTAGTAGTAGCAGTAGTAGGAGTAGTAGGAGTAGTGGTAGTTGTTGTTGTTGTAGCAGTAGTAGTAGCAGTAGTATTATTAGTCATAATAATCGCAGTAGTAATAGTAGTAGTAGTAGTAGAGGTAGTAGTAGTAGTAGTAGTAGTAGTAGTAGTAGTAGTAATAGTAGTAGTTATAGTAGTAGTAGTAGTTGTTGTTGTAGTAGTAGTAGTTGTAGTTGTAGCAGTAGCATTAGTAGTTGTAGTAGTAACAACAGTAGTAGTTGTAGCAGTAGAAGAAGTAGTAGTAGTAGAAGTAGTAGTAGTAGTCGTAGTTGTAGTAGTAGTAGTAGTAGTAGTAGTAGTAGTAGTAGTACCAGCAGAAGTAGGAAGTAGTAGTAGTCATAGTAGCAGCAGTAGTAGTAGTTGTTGTTGTTGTTTTTGTAGTAGTAGTAGAAGTTGTAGTAGCAGCAGCAGCAGTAGTAGTTGTTGTTGTTGTTGTTATTGTAGTAGTAGTAGTATAAGTTGTAGCAGCAGCAGCAGTAGTAGTAGTAGTTGTTGTTGTTATTGTAGTAGTAGAAGAAGTTGTAACAGCAGCAGCAGTAGTAGTACAAGTTGGAGTACTGGTAGTAGTAGGAGGAGGATCAGTTATTATCGTGGTAGCAGCTATTATTGTTGTGGTTGTAGTTGTAATAGTAGTAGTTTCAGTAGTAGTTGTTGTAATTGAAGTAGTAGGAGTACTAATAGTGATAGGCATTGGAGTAGGAGTGACAGTAGTAGTAGTAATGGTAATAGTCGTAGTAGTAGTAGTAGATGTTGCAGTGGTAGTAGTAGCCGTAGCCATAGTAGTGGTGGTCGGCATAGTAGTAGTTATTGTTGTTGCTGTAGTTGTAGTAGTAGTAGTTTTTGTAGTAGTTATAGTTGTTGCACTAGTACAAGCACTAGTTGTTTTAGTTGAAGTAGTAGTAGTAATAGTAGTAGTGATGATGGTGGTAGTAGTAGTTGTTGTGGTAGTAATCAGAGTTGCAGCAATAGTTGTTTTGGTAGTAGTTGTTGTTGTTGTTGTACTAGCTATTGTTGTAGTTGTGGTAGCAGCAGTAGTAGTAGGAGGAGGATGAGTAGTTGTAGGTGTAGGAATAAGAGTTGTAGTAGTAGTAGCAGTGGTAGTTCTAGTAGAAGTAGTAGTAGTAGAAGCAGTAGTCGTGGTAGTTCTTGTAGTAGTAGTAGAACCAGTAGTCGTAGTTGTAGTAGTAGTTGAAGTAGTAGCAGCATTGCTACTAGTAGTAGTAGTATAAGTAACAATAGGAGTTGTAGTTGTAGCTGTTGCAGTAGTAGCAGTAGTAGTAGTAGCAGTAGTAGTAGTAGTGGTAGTAGTAGTTGGAGGACTAATAGTAGTTGTAGTAGTAGAAATACTAGTAATTGTAGTGGTAGAAGCAAGTGAAGTCGCATTACAAATAGTCATACTAGGAGTAGTAGTAGAAGAAGCGGTAGTAATTGTATTAGTAGTAGTATCAGCAGTAGTATTAGTAATAGTAGTACTAGTAGTAGTAGTAGTTATTGTAGTGGTAGTAGCAATAGCAGTTGTAGTAGTAGTTGTTGTAGCTGTAGCAGTAGCACTAGTAGTAGCAGTAGTAATAGCAATAGTGGTAGTAGGAGAAGTAGTTGTATTAGCAGCAGAAGTAGCAGTTGTAGCAATAGTTGTAGTTGTAGTAGTAGTAGCAACAACAACAGTAGTAGTAGTAGTAGTTTTTGCTGTTGTAGTTGTAGCTGTATTAGTAGTTGTTGTTGTTATAGTAGTAAATGTAGCAGCAGTAGCAGCAGTAGTAGTAATGGTAGTAGTAGTATTAGTTATGGAAGCAGTAGTGGTAGTAGTAGTTGTTGTGATAGTAGTAGTAGTTGTTGTAGTAATAGTAGAAGTAGTAGTTAAAGTAGTAGTAGTGGTGACAGTAGTAGTAATAGTAGCAGTAAAAATAATAGTAGTAGTACTAGCAGCAACAGTAGTCCTAGTAGAAGTAGTGGTAGTAGTAGTACTAGCAGCAGTAGCAGCAGCAGCAGTGGTAGTTGTAGCAGTAGTAGTAACTGTAGCAGCGTTAGCAGCAGTAGTAGTGGTAGTTGTAGTTGTTGTAGTCATAGTAGTAGTATTAGTAGGATTAATACGAGTAATAGTATTGGTGGTAGTTGCTACACATACTGCTACTCCTACTGCTGCTGCTACTACTAGAACTACTACTATTACTACTGCTGCTGCTACAACTATTGCTACTACTGCTATTTTTAGTAGTACTACTACTACTTCTACTACTATCACTACATCTATTACTACCACTACATTGCTACTTCTTCGCTACTACTAGTACTATTGCTGCTGCTACTCCTGCGGCTGTTGGATCTCCTTCAACTAGTACTACTGCTGCTGCTGCTGCTGCTTATACTGCAACTACTTCTACTACTACTGCTACTTATACTACTACTACTATAACTTCTTCTACTTTTACTACTACTTATACTACTGCTGCTAATACAATTACCACCACTACTACTGCTACTGTTGCTACTGCAACTTCTACTAATGCTACTATTACTAGGTTGCTACTATTACTACTACTGTTGTTGCTACTACATATACTACTACTAATTCTGCTCCTACTACGACTAAGATTACTGCTATTGTTACAACTTCTAGTACTACTATTATTACTACCGGTACTACTACTGTTACTACAACTGTGGCCATTAATACTACTACTGCTACTACTCCTCATGTTGCTGCTACTACTACTGCTACTACTACTGTAACTACACTTGAACTACTGCTACTGCAACTACACTTCTACTACTACTGCTACTACTACTACTACTTCTGCTATAACTACCTGTGCTACGACTACTGGTACACCTGTTACTACTTCCAGTACAACTACTATTGGTACTACAGCTTCCACGACTACTGCTACTATTACTGTTGATACAACTACTTTGACTACTACTATGACTACTACTACTAATTGTGCTACTACTACTTCTACTACTACTAGCAATACTACTAGTATTATTATTACTGCTACCACTACTATTACGACTACAACTATGACTACTACTACTGCTACTACAACTACTACAACGATAACAACTACTACGACTTTTCCTAAAATAACAACAACTACTACATCTCGTACTATTATGACAGTTGTTGCTACTAATACTACAACTACTACTACACCTACTACCGCTACTACAGCTACTGCTACTACTACAATTAGAACTACTTCTGCCACAACTAGTGCTACTACTGCTACTACCGCTACTATTACTACTACTATTGCTACAGCTATCGCGATTACTACTATAGCAACTCGTGCTATTACTACTACTACTATCACCACCATTGCTAATACTACTACTACTACTACTATTATGGCTACCACTACTACAACTACTACTACTACAATTACCACAACAATGACTACTACTACTACTACTAGTAGTACTACTAGAACTACAACTACTACTACACCTAATGCTACTGCAACTACTATTTCTGTTACTACTGCTACTTCTACCACTACTACTACTTCGGGTACTATTATTGCAACTACTACAACAACAACTATTACTACTACTACTACCACTTTAACTATTAGTACTACTCGTACAACTGCTACTGCTACTACCGTTACAACTTCTTCTACTACTATAACTACAACTACAACTACTTCTTCTGCTACAACAACAACAACTACTACTGCTACTATTACCGCAACTACTACTACCACTGCCGCTACTACGACTAATCCAGATACTACTACTATTCACTAATACTACTGCTACTGGTGGTGCTGCTATTACTGCTGCTAGTACAACTACGATTACTTTTTCTCATACTACTACTAATTTTGCTACTAGTACTGCTACTACTAGTTCTACTATTACTACTACTCCTACTACAGCTATAATGACTACAACTATCGCTGCTACTAGTACTACTACTACAGCTACTATTGCCCCTACTATGACTACTACTACTGCTACTACAACAGCTACTACTATTACTACTACTATTGGTAGTACAAAAACTATTATTACTACTATTAGTACTACTTTAACCACTTCAGTTGCTGCCACTGCTACTTCTGCTACTACGACTACTGCTACTACTTCTACTAGTAGTACTTTTGCTGCTACAAGAATTGCTTGAACCACTACTACTATTACTGTTACTACTACTACTAGTACTACTGAGGCTACTACTACTACTACTACTACTACTAGTATTAGTACTACCACTGCTACTACTACTACTGCTGCTACTATTACTACTATAACTACTACAACAACAACTACTACTACTACCATTATTACCACTAGAACTACTACTACTGAGGTTACTACTGCTACTATGACTAGTATTACTACTGCTACTACTATTACTACTACTACTGCTGCTGCTACTACTTCTATTACTACAACTACTAGAATGAATACGACTGCCACTACTGCTACTGCTTTAACTATTACTTCTGCCACTGCTACAATTGCTCCGATGGCTTTTGCTACTACAACTACAATTACCACTACTACGGCTATTGCTACAATGACTTCTACTACTACTGCTACTATTACTGCTGCTGCTATTGCTATTATGACTACTACTACTACTATACAACAAGAATTATTATTGTTACTTTTACTCCAACTACGATAACAAACAACTACTACTGGTACAATTCATTCTACCCCTATAAATACTACTACTGCTGCTTCTACTGCTACTACTATTGCTACTAATACTGTTACTACTACTACAACTACTACCTCTAGTACTACTAAAGCTATAGCTAAAACAATGACTACTACTACTTCTGCTACTACTACTACTACTACTTCAACAACTACTACTACTACAGCAACTAGTAGTACTACTACAACACTACTACTTCTGCTACTATTATTGCTACTACTAGTGCTACTACAACTACAATTGTTATGATAGCTACTACTACTACTACTTATGCTCTTACAACTACTAGTACTGCCATTGCTCATGCAACTACTACTACTAGTACTACTACACCAATGACTACTACTGCTATTACGAGTATTACTACTACTACTACTGCGACAACAACAATAACTTCTTCTACTACTACTACTATGAGTATCACTACTGCTACTACTATGAGTATTACTACTGCTACTACTATAACTACTACTGCTGCTGCTGCTGCTGCTACTACTACTACTACTACTACTACTACTACTAGTACTACAATTACTACTACTACTTTTACCACTATTACTATGACTACAACAATAACAACAACTACTAGTACTAGTACTACTATGACTACTACTGTTACTACTACTACAACTGCTGCTGCTGCTACTACTACTACTATCACTACCACTATTACAAATACTACTGCTACTAATACTACAACTCTTGCTACTACTATTATTACTAATACCACTATTATTGCTACTACTAAAGTACTACTACTACTACTACTACTATGACTACTATTACAGCTACTACTTCTACTACTTTTACCGCTACTTATTCTACTACTCCTACTACTACAACTACTACCACAACTACTGCCACTGCTGCTGCTACTACTAGTGCAACTTCGGTTACTACTGCTACTACCACTACTTCTGCTGCTACTCCTACTACTACTCCTACTATGACTACTACAACGGCTACTACTACTACGACTACTATTACTACTGTTGCTTCTACTACTACTACGACTACTATTACTACTGTTGCTTCTACTACTACTACTAACATGACTACTATTGCTACTACTGCTACTACTACTCCTGCTGCTGGTACAACGACAACCACTACTACTTCTACAACTACTTCTACTATTACTACTCCTACTACTACTATTACGACTACACTACTACTACTACTAGAACTACAACTGCTGCTGCTACTACTACTACTATTACTACTACTACTACTGCTGCTACCTCTACTACTACTACTACTGCTACTACCACTAGTAGCACTACTGCAACAACTACTACTACTACCTCTACTACTACCACTACTATTACTACTAGTGCTACTACTACTGCTTCTACTACTTCTACTACTTGCGCTATTGCTACTACTTATACTACTATGACTATCGCTTCTACCATTAGCACTAGTGTGACTATTGCAACTACTACTATTATTACTACAACAGCTACTACTGTTGCTACTCTTGCAATTGCTACTACAACTACTGCTGATACTGCTACTATTACTAATACTGCTACTACTGCTACTACTGCTACTATCGCTACTACTACTACTATGACTACTAGTACTAGTACTGGTAACATTATTACTGCTACTACTACTACTATTGGTACTGTTGCTATTTCTGATTCGGCTACTACTATTACCGCTACTACTGCAACTACTCCTACTACTGCTACTAATGCTGCTATAGCTACTACTGTGACTACTACTACTACTACTACTATCGCTTCTATTACAACTTGTACTACTACTACTAGTGCGACTATTCCAACTGCTACTCCTGCTTCTACTACTACTATTGCTATAACGACTATTACTACTGTTGCGGTTACTGCTACTACTAATAATACTGCTGCTTCATCGCACTACTAGTACTATTGGTACTACTTTTGCTGCAACTACATTTGCTACTACTATTTCTTCTGCTGCTGCAACTACTACTACGACTTGTACTACTACTAATACTACTACTACAACTGGTGCTATTACCACTACTGCTGCTGCTGCTATTTCTGCTGCTACTACAAGTATTATTGGTACTACTGCTACTACTTCTACTATTACTACTCCTACTTTGACTGCTAATGCTACTGCGGCTACTACTACTACTACTTCAGCTACTGATGCTACAACAACTACTTCTACTGCTACTAATACTACTTCTACTACTACTGCTGTTGCTGCTACTGCTACTGCTACTATTACTACTATTACTACTACTTCTATCACTACTACTGCTACTACTACTACTAGGCTATTAATACTACTACCACTACTACTGCTACAACGACAACTGTTGTTGTTGTTGCTGCTACAACAACTACCACAACTGCTATTACTACTACAGCCACAACTACCACTACTTGTACTACTTTAACTATTACTACGACTATTGCTGCTACTCCTATTACTACTACTACTGTTACTACTACTACCACAACTACACCTACTCCACCTTTTACTTCTACTAGTATTCTACTACTGCTACTACTGCTACCACTACTATTACTAGTACAACTACTTTTGCTACTACTACTACTACTACAACTACTGCTGCGACTACAACTTCAACTCCTCCTATTACAATTACCACAACTACTGCTACTACTAATACTACTACTGTGACCACTACTTCTGTTTCTACTACTATTTCTACTAATATTAATGCTACTTCTGCTACAACTTCTACTGCTACACCTAGCACTACTCCTACAACTACTAGCAATACTCCAATAATAACAGCTATGACTACTACGCTACTACTTCTGCTACTCCTACACCTACTCCTACAACTATAATCACTATTACTACTGCTACTGCTACTACTCCTCCTACTATTACTACTTCTACTACTACTATTACTGCTACTTTTGCAACTACTTCTACTGCTACTCCTACTACTATTCCTATTACTACTACTGCTGCTGCTGCTAGTGTTGTTACTACTATGACCACTACTACTACTATTGCTACCATAACAAGTACTACAACTACTATTACAAGTAATACTACTGCTACTACTACTACTACTATTAAAATTAATGCAAATACTGCTATTGCTATTATTACTCCTACTACTACTGCTGTTGCTGCTACTTCTACAACAACAACAACTATTACTACTACTATTACTCCTCCTACTAATGCAACTGCAACTAATGCTACTCCAACTACTGCTACTACTATGACTACTACAACAACTACTACTACTATTATTACTATTACTACTACTACTACTACTACTACTACTAATCTATGACAACTACTAGTACTACTACTTCTACAACTACCTCTACTACTACAACTACTGCTACAACTGCTACTATTACTACTACTCCTGCAACTACCACCACTACTGCCGCCACGACAACTTCTACTCCTATTACTACCCCTACTACTACTTCTACTACTACAAGTACTACTACGACAACAACAACAACAACTACTACTACTCCTACTATAATGACAACTCCTACTCCTATTACTACTCCTATTACTAATAGTACTACGACTACTACTCCTACTCCAACTTGTACTCCAACTTCTATGCCTACTACTACTTCTGCTATGACAGCTGCTGCTACAACTACTACTACCACCGCTATTACTATTACTACTCCTCCTCCTACTCTAACACCTACTCCTACTACTACTATTGCTACTACTATTATTGCTACAATAACTATTGCTGCTGCTATAACTAGTACCACTACTATTGCTACAACTATAACTACTCCTACCCTTGTTACTACTCGTACTACTACTACTAGTAGTGCTACTATTACTACCACTACTACTATTACTATTACTGCTGTTACAAATACAACAACAACAACTACTACTACTACAAATACTATTCCTACAACCACTATGACTACTACAATTACTACCACTACTGCTACGACCACTACTGCTACTACTACTACTACTACAATAACTACTTTTTATACTACTTGTAGTAGTACTACTACAACAACTACTAATACTACTATTACCACTCCAATAACAGCTACTACCACTACTACTACAATTATTACAATAACAACAACAACAACTACTACTACTATTATTACAATAAGAACTACTACACCTACTACCACTACTGCAAGTCCAGCAACTGCTGCTGATGGTATTACTATTAGTACTATTAGTACTACTACTACTACTAGTAGTACTACTATTACTAGTAGTACTACTCCTACTACTATGCCAACTAATAATACTGTTACAACTAATACTACTACTTCAACTAATACTAATACTATAATAGTTGCTGCTTCTACTCCAACTACTACTAGTACTACTACAACTACTACTATCACTGCTACTACTACTACTACTACGTCTTCTACTATAGCTACTACTACTATTACTACTAACAAAACTTCTACTCCTGTAACTGCTACTATAATTGCTACTACTTCTACAATAACAGCAACAACAAGTGCTACTACTGCTGTTACTAGTATTTCTACTATTACTGTTGCTACTACTACAACTGCTACTACTTCTACTACTGCTACTACTACTACTAACACCACCACCACTACAAGTACAAGTACTACTACAACTACTATTGCTACTATAACTACAATGACTACTGCTACTGCTACTACTACTACTATTACCACCACTATTGTTGTCGCTACGACTATAATAGCAACTACTACTACTACTACTACTACTACTATTGCTTCTCCTACTATTACTACTACAACTACTATGGCTACTACTACTACTACTACTACTCCTACTGCAACCGCTGTAACACTACCACTACCACTGATACTACTACTACTAGTACTACTATTGCTGCTACTGCTGATGCTGCTCCCACTATTGCCACTACTACTACTACTACTACTACTACTACTACTACTATTGCTACTACTACTAGTACTACTACTCCTAGTACTACTACTACTACTTCTACTACTACTACTACTACTACTACTACTACTACTGCTGCTGCTGCTACAACCACTACTACTAATATGACAATTACTACAACAACTACGTTTGCTAATACTACTTCTACTACAACTACTACTACTACAACTTCAACTCCTTCTATTGCTATTACCACAACTACTACTACTAAAACTAGTACAGCAATTGTGACTTCTACTATGGTGACTTCTGCTACTATGTCTATTTCTTCTCCTGCTACTACTCCTACGACTACTACTACTCCTACTAGTACGAAAACTACTATTGCTACGGCTACTACTACTACAACAATAACAACTATTGCTACTGCTACTACTAGTACTACCAATTTTACCACTACACCTAGTACTACTACTACTACTGCTACAACTACTACTACTACGACAACAACAACTACTACTACTATTACTACTCCTACATCGACTCCCACCACTACTACTGCTACTACAACTACTACTATTACTACTCCTATTACTAGTAGTGCTACTACTACTACCGCTGCTACTACTACTGCTACTACAACAACAAAAAAAAAAATAATTACTGCAACTACTACTAATACAATTTTCTACTACTGGTGCTACTGGTACTACTACAACTGCTACTAATATTAGTACTACTACGACTGCTATTACTACTATTACTGGTACTACTACTCCTGCTACTACTACAACTAATACTGCTGCTACTACTACCACTTTAATTAATATTAATACAGCATCTACAGCTATTGCTACTCCTACGACTACTAAAACTACTATTGCTGCTACTACTACTACAACTACTATTGCTACTACTACGAAAATGACTACTACTACTACTACTACTGCTAATTCTTTTACTACAACTACAACTGCTACTACTAACTAATACAACTACTACTCCTGCTACTACTACGACAATGACTACTACTACAACAACAGCAACAAATACTACTACTGCTGCTATTGCTTCTGCCACTACTACAACAACTACTACTACTGCAACAACTACTTCTACTACTAATATTACCACCACCACTACTACTATTGCTACTTTTACTACTACCACTACTACTACTACTACTATAACTACTGCAATACTACTACTACAACAACTACAATGAGTACTACGACTACTCCAAAATGTACTACTATTACAACTGTACAACTACTTCTACTACTACAACTATGACTACGATTACTACAACAGCTACTACATATACTATGACTACTAGTGCTACGACTACCCCTACTACTACAACTACTACTATTGCTACTAATACTAGTACTACTACAACTACTACTGCAATAACTACTACAGCTACTACTATTGTTACTACTACTCCAATTACTACTACTACTATTACTACCACAACTAATTTTACTACTACTACTACTACTACTACTACTACTACTACTACTACTATTGCTACAACTATTACAATACAACTACAACTCCTAGTACCATTACTACAACTATACTACTACTACTACTACTACCCCTACTATTACTTCTACTCCTATTGCAACTACTTCTGCAACTGCTACTGCTACAACAACTACTACTACTACTATTGTTACAGTTACTATTGCTACTACTTCTATTGCTACTCCTACTACTAGTCCTACAACTACTAATACAACTCCGACAACAACAACTACTACTATTACTCTTACTACCTCTCCTACTACTACACCTACTCCTACTACTATAATTACTACTACTACTACTACTCCAGCGGCCACTATTATATTACTAAAAGTATGAGTGCCACTACTACTACTCCTTCTACTACTGCTACTACTACTACTACTATGAATACTACTACTACTATTACAAATACTACTATTGCTACTACTACTAGTCCTATCACCACTACTAGTACTACCACTATGATTAATACTATTACCACTACTAATACAAATACTATTGCTGCTAATTCTACTCCTATTGCTGCTATTGCTGCTACTACTACTACTACTGCTGCTGCTACTCTACTACTCTAACTACTCCTGCTACTATTGCTACTACCACTCCTACTGCAACTCCTACTACTTCTACCACTCATACTACTACTGCGCCTATTCCAACTACTCCTACTACTACTACTACTACTATAATAACTATTACTACAACTAATACTACAACTACTACTGCAACTACTACTACCACTACTATTACTACTACTACTACTACTACAAATAGTACTACTACTTCTATTACTAGAACAATTCCTGCTACTATTACTATTGCCACTACTACTTCTGCTATTAGAATAATTGCAACTACTACTACTTCTACTACTCCTGGCAATACTACAACTAATACTAACACTACTACTACCAATACTACTACTACTTCTACTCCTACAACTACACCAACTCCTACTACTAGTCCTACTACTAGTCCTAATCCTATGCCTTCTGCTATTACTACTACTCCTACTACTAATACTAACACTGCTAGTGCTACTGCTACTACTACCCGTAACACTCTTGTTGCTCCTATACCTGCTGCTGCTATTACAACTACTTCTTTACCTTTTACAATAAGTACTACTACAGCTGCTCTTACTATAACTACTACTACGCCTACTCTTACTACTACTACAGCTGCTGCTGCTGGTACTACTACCACTACTACTACTACTTTTACAATTGCTAGTAATACTACTACCCCTAATATTTCTACTACTACTGCTACTACTACTCCAACTACTACTACTATAAGAAGAACTACTACTATGACCACTACTATTCCTTCTACTACTACGTTCACTACTACTGCTACTACTAATACTATTACTACTATTACTACAACAACTACTTTCCAACTCCTACTCCCACTACTTCTACTACTACTACTCCTGCTACTACTACTATTACTACTTCTAAAACTACTACTATTCTGACTCCTACTCCAACTCCTACTACTACTACAACTATTACTACTACTGCTACCACTACTCCAACAAGTAATACTCCTACAACTACGCCTACTACAACTACTACTACAATTAATACTACAAGAACTACTACTATTACTACTACAACTGCTATGACTACACCTAATACTACTACTACTAATACTAATACTACTACTGCTGCTATTGCTGCTGCTGCTACAACTACTATTACACCAAAAACTACTCTTACTACTACTGCTGCTGCCAGAACTACTACTACTACTACAACAGCAACTACTACTACAACTACTACGGCTACTGTTACTGCTATTGCTATCAGTACTATTGCTCCCATTACTGTCACTACTACCGCCACTACTACTACTACTTCTATAACTACTACTAGTAGTAGTTGTTGTAGCAGTACTAGTTTCTGTAGTAATAAAAATAGTACTAGCAGTAGAAGTAGTAGTAGTACTCATCGTAGCAAAAGTAGAAGTAGTAGTAGTAGGAGTAAAAGTAGTTGTGGTAGTGGTAGTCATAGAATTCATAATTTTAGTAGTAGTAGTAGTATTTGTAGTAGTATTTATAGCATTCATAGTAGTGCTAGAAGTAGCAATCATAGTAGTATTAGTAGTAATAGTAGTTGTAGTAGTAGTACTAGTGACAATAATAGTAGTAGTGGTAGTAGTAGTTGCAATAGTAATAGTAGAAATAGTAGTAGGAGTAACAGTAGTAGTGGTTGTAGCAGTAGAAATAGAAATAGCAGTAGTAGTAGTACTATGGGTAGTGGTAGTAGCATGTAGTAGTAATAGGACTAGTCATTTTAATAGTAATTATAGTGGTAGTAGTACTAGTAGTAGCAGGAGTAGGAGGAGTAGTAGTGGTAGGAGTAGTAGTAGTAGTAGTAGTAGCAATAGTAGTAATTGTGGCAGGACTATTAGCAGTACTTGTAGTAATAATAATAGTGGTAGTAATAATAATAGTAGAAGTAGTAGTAATAGTAGAAGTAGTAGAAGTAGCAGTCGTATTAGTAGTAATAGTAGTAGTAGTAGTAATAATAGTTATAGTACTAGTAGTACTACTAATAGTAGTAGCAACTATACTAGCAGCAGCAGCAGCAATAGTAATACTAGTAGCAGTACTAATAGTAGTAATAGTTGTTGTAGTAGTATTAGCAGTAGAAGAAGTAGTTGTAGTTGAAGTTATTGTAGTAGTAATAGTAGTAGTAGTATTAGGAGTAGCAGTAGCAGCAGCAGCAATAGTACTTGAAGCTACAATAGTAGGACTAATAGTAACATAGCAGCAGCAGTAGTAGTTATTATAGACACAATAGTAGTTATTATTGTTACAGTAGTAGTCAGAGGAGGAGTAGTAGTAGAAGTTGTAGTAGAAGTAGTAGTAGCATAAGTAGCAGTAATTATGATAGTAGAAGCAATTGTAGTAGTAGTAATAAAAGTAGCAGAAGTAGTAACAAAAGTAGTAGTACTAGCACTAGTACTAGTGCTAGTAATAGTACTAGTAGCATTAGTACTAGTAGTAGTAGAAGTATTAGTTTTAGTAGCAGTGGCAGGAGTTGCATTAGTACAAGCTGTAGTAGTAGTAGAAGAAGTAGCAACAGTAGTGGTCGAAGCAGCACTAGTAAAAGCAATAGTGGTAGTAGTAGTAGTTGTAGTAGTAGTTGTAGTAGTAGTAGTAGTAGCAGTAGTGCTAGTACTATTAGTAGAAGTAGTAGTAGTCGTAGTTGTAGTAATTGCATTAGTAGTAGTAGTGGTAGTAGTAGTAGTAGTAGTAGTAGAAGTGGCAGGCGTTATAATAGTAGAAGTCGTAGTGGGAGTTACAGTTGTAGTAGTAGTAGGTGTAGTAGTTGTAGCAGTAGGAGTAGTAGCACTAGCAGTAGGAGTAGTGGTAATAATAGGAGTAGTAGGAGCAGGAGGAGTTACAGTGGTAATAGTAGTAGTAGTAACTGTAGGAGTGGTAGTAGTATTAGTAGGAGAAGTCGTAGTAGCAGTTACAGTAGTAATAGTAGGAGGAGGAGGAGGAGGAGTAGTAGTAGTTCTAGTAGAAGTAGTAATAGTTATAGCAGGAGTGCTAGTCATCGCAATAGGAGTTGTAACAGTAGTAGCAATACTATTACTAGTAGTTGTAATAGTAGCCACCGTAATAGTAGTAGTAGTAGTAGTAATAGTAATAAAAATAATAGTAGTAGTAGTAGTTGTTATTGTTGTTGTAGTAGTAGTAGTAGCAGTCATAGTAGCAGCACTAGTGGTATTAGTTGTCATAGAAGTAGTAATAATAGTAGTCGTACTAGTGCTAGTACTAGTAGTAGTAGTAGTAGTAGTTGCGGTGGTAATAGTGGTAGTATTTATTGTTGTGGTAGTAATAGTAGTAGTAGTAGTAGCAACAATAGTAACAGTAGTAGTTGTTGTAGTAGGAGTAGTAGAAGTAGTAGCAATAGCTGTAGCAATAGTAATGCAATAGTAGTAGTGCGAGTAGGAGTAGAAGTTGTAGTCACAGGAGTAGTAATTGTAGTAGCAACAATAGTAGTAGTGATAGTAGTAGTAGTAGTAGTAGTAGCATTGATATATGGGAAGTAGTAGTAGTAGTAGCAATAGTAGCAGCAGTAGTGGTAGTTGTAGTAGAAGTAGTACTAGAAGGAGTAGTAGTAGGAGTAGTTATATTTGTAGTTGTAGTTGCAGTAGTAGCTACAGCGGTAGTAGTAGTAGTAGCATTAGCATCATTAGTAGCAACAGTAATAGTAGTGGCCACAGTAGTAGTAGTAGTAGTAGTGGTTGCTGTATTAGTCGTAGGCGTAGTAGTTGAAGCAGTAGGAGTAGTAGTTGTAGAAGTAGGAATAGTAGCAGGGGCAGAAGTAGTAGTAGTAATTATTATTGTTGTTGTGGAAGAAGTAGTAGTAGTAACAGTAGTAGCAGCAGCAGCAGTAGATGTAATAGTCATAGCAATAGGAGTTGTTGTAGTTGTTGTAGTCGTAGTAGGTGTGGTAGTTATAGTAGGTGTAGTAGTAGAGATAGTAGTAGCAGTAGAATTAGTAGTAGTAGTCTTCATGGTAGTAGTAGTAGAAGTTGTAGCAGTAGTATTAGTAGTAGTTGTTGTTGTTGTATTAGTAGTAGTTGTTGTCGTAGTAGCAGTAGTAATTATAGCTGTGGTGGCAGTAGTAGTAGTAATAGTAGTAGTAGTAGTACAAGTAGTAGTAATAGTACTATTAGTAGTTGTACTAATTATTGTAGTAGTAGTTGTTGTAATTGTAGTGCTAGCAGCTATAGTAGTATTTATAATAGTAGTAGCAGTAGTATGAGTACTACGAGTAGTGGCACAAGTTGTAGTGGTAGTAGTTGTAGTTGTTGTTGCTAATGTTGTGCTAGTAGAAGTAATAGCGCTAGTATTAGTAGAAGTAGTAGTCGTAGTGGTAGATTTAGTAGTAGTAGCAGAAGTAGTAGTAAGAGTAGTAGTTGGGGGAGTAGTAGTCAGAGGAGAAGTTGTGATAGTAAAGTAGTAGTAGCAGAAGTAGGAATAGTAATAGTAGTAGTAGTAGTAGTAGCAACAACAATAACAGCAGTAGTAGTAGCAGGAGCAACAGTAGTAGTAGTAGTAATAATAGTAGTAATAGGAGAAGTTGTTGTAATAGTAGTAGCAGTAGTAGTGGTAGTTGAAGTAATAGTAGTAGTAGTCATAGTTGTAATAGTAATTGTAGTATAATAGACATAACTGTAGTAATAGTAGAAGTGGTGGTGGTAGTAGTAATTGCAGTAGTAGTTGTATTAGGTGTAGTAGTAGTAGCAATAGAGTAGGAGTAGTAGGAGTAGTAGTAGTAGCAGAAGTAATAGTAGTAGTAGTAGTATTAGAGGTAGTAGTAGTAGCAGTTGTAGCTTAAGTACTAGTAGTAGCAGTGATAGTCATAGCAATAGTAGGCGTTGTTATAGTAGCAATAGTATTTGCAGTAGAAATAGTAGTAGTAGTAGTCATCGTGGTAGTTGTATTAGTAGTAGTAGTAGTAGTAGTAGTAGTAGTAGTAGTAGCAGCAGTAGTAGTAATCGTGGTGGTAGTATAGTTGTAGCCGTGGTAGTATTAGTAGTTGTTGTTGTTGTAGTAGTAGTAGTAGTACTATTAGTAGTAGTAGTAGTCATAGTAGTAGTAGTAGTACTCATTGTTGCTGTTGTTGTTGCTGATGTTGTGGTAGTTGAAGTAGTAGTACTAGTATTAGTAGTAGTAGTAGTAGTAGTACTAGTAGTAGTAGTACTAGTAGTAGTAGGAGAAGCTAAAATAGTAGTTGTAGTACTAGTAGTAGTTATTGTAGTAGTAGGAGTAGTAGCTGTAATAGCAATGGCAACAACAGTAGTGGTAGTAGGAGTAGGAGTAGTAGTATGAGTAGCAATAGTAGTAGTTGTAGGAGTAGTAGTAGAACTTGTTGTTGGAGTAGTAGTGGTAGTAATCGTATTTAGTAGTTATAGTATGAGTAGTAGTAGCAGTAGAAATATTTGTAGTCGTAGTTGGAGTAGTAGTAGTAGTCTTATTAGTAGTTGTAGTCAGAGAATTTGCATTAATTGAGGTAGCAGCAATAATAGTCATGGTTGTCAGAGTATTAGTAGTATCAGTTGGAGTAGTAGTAGTAGTCGTAGGAGTCGTAGTAGTATTTGTAGAAGTATTTGTAGTAGTAGGAGTAGGAGTAGTAGTCGTAGGAGTAGTAGTAGTTATAGTGGCAGCAGTAGTAGTTGTTGTTGTAGTAGTCAGAGAAGTTGTTGTTGTGGAAGTAGCTGTAGTTGTTGTTGTATTTTCTAATGTGCCAACTGCAGTAGTAGTTGTAGTTGTCATAGTACTTGTTGTAGTTGTAGTAATAATAATAGTAGTAGTAGAAATAGTAGTTGCATTATTATTATTTTTATTTTTATTTTTATGAATAGTTGTAGTTAGCAGTAGCAATAGTAGTATTAGTAGTAGATGTTGTTGTAGTAGCGCTAGTAGCAATAGTAGTAGTAGAAGTAGTAGTAGATGTACTAGTAGTAGTAGTAGGAGTACTAGTAATAGTAATAGCAGTACTAGTACAAGTAGTAGTTTTAGGAGTAGTAGTAGGAGTAGTAATAGGAGTACGAGAAGCAGTAGGAATAGTATTAGTAATAGTAGTGGTAGTAATAGTAGGCGTAGTAGTAGTAATAATAGTAGTAGTTGTTGTTGTTGCGGTAGTAGTGGTAGTTGGAATAGTTGTAGGAGCTGTAGAAAAAGTAGTAGTAGTGGCAATAGTAATAGTAGTAGTAGTATTAATTATAGTACTAGTAGCAGTAATAGTGGTAGTAGTAGTAGTTGTGGTAGTAGTACTAGTAGATATGGTAGAAGTAGCAGTAGTAGTAGTAGTCATAGTAGTAGTAGTTGTTGTTGTAGTTGTAGTTGTTATTGTTGTTGTTGCAAAAGCAGTAGTAGTATTGGTAGCAGTAATTGTAGTAGTAGTAGGTTTAGGTGTAGTCGTAGTGTATTATTATTATTAGTAGTTGTTGTAGTAGTACTAGTAGTTGTCATAGTGGCAGTTATAACAGTGGTAGTAGTTATAGTAGTCATAGTAGTTGTAATAGAAATAGTAGTAGTAGTTGTAGCAGCAGTAGCAGCAACAGTAGCAAGAATAATAGTAGCAGCAACAACAGCAATAGTAGTAGTAGAAGTTCTAGTTGTTGTAGTAGTAGTAGTAGCAGTCGTAGTAGTAGTAGTTGTAGTAGCTATAGTAACAGTTGAAGATATAATAGTAGCAGTTGTCGTAGAAGTACTATTAGCAAAAGTTGTTGTAGGAATTGTAGTCGTAGTTGCAGTAGTAGTAGTTGTAGTAGAAGTAGTAGCAGCAGCAATAGTAATCATAGTAGTAGCAGCAGCAGCAGCAGTAGTAGTAGTAGTAGTAGTAGTAGTAGTAATAGTAATAGTAGTACTAGTAGTTGTTGTTGTTGTAGCAATAGTAGTTGTAGTAGCAGTAGTAAGTAGTAGTAAGTAGGAAGAAGCAGCAGACAAGCAGCAGTAGTAGTAGTAGTAGAAGCATATAGTTTTGTAGAAGTTGTAGTAATACCAGTAGCAAGAAGGAGTAGTAGTAGTAGTAGTAGTAGTAGTAGTAGTAGTAGTAGTAGTAGTAGTAATAGTAGTATTAGTAGGAGTAGTAGTACTAGCTGTATTAGTGGTTGTAGTAATAGAATTTGTATGAATTGCAGAAGTAGTAGAAATAGTCGTAGTAGTTGGAGTAGCAGTAGGAGTAGTAGAAGCAGCCTGAGGAGTACTAGTAGTATTAGTAGAAGTAATGGTAGCAGTACGAGTAGCAATAGTTGCAGTAGGAGTAGTTGTAGTGGTTGTTGCAGTATTAGTAATAGTAGTGGTTGTAGGAGTAGTAGTAATTCAAGTAGCTGTTGTTGTAGTAGTAGTATAGTAGTAGTAGCAGTTGTAGATGCAGTAGTATTCTTATTAGTAGTAGTAGAAGGAGTAGTGCCAGTCGCAGTAGTAGTAGTAGAAGTGACAGCAGTAGTAGCAGTAGAATGAGAAGTAGTAGTAGTAGTAGTAGTAGAAATAGTAGTAGTTGAAGTAGTAGCCGTCGTAGTAGCAGAAGAAATAGTACCAACACAAGTGATAGTAGCAGTATTAGTAGTTTAAATAGTGGTAGTAGTCATAGTCGAATTAGCAGTAGCAGTAGTTGTTGTCCAGCTGTAGTTGTAGTAGTACTAGTAGCGGTAGTAGTAGTAGTAGAAGTTGTAGTAGTAATAGCCGCAGTAGTAGTAGCAGTGGTAGTAGTAGCAGTGGTAGTAGTAATAGTAGTAGTAGTTGTTGTCGGAGTAGTAATTGGTACAGGAGTAGTAGTAAAAGCAGTGGTAGCAATAGTTGCAGTCATAGTTGTAGTAATAGTTGTAGTAGTGGTAATAGTAGTAGTAGAAGTAGTAGTTATATTATTGTTATTATAATTATTATTTTTATGAATAGTTGTAGTGGTGCTAGTACTAGTTGTAGGAGTAGCAATTGTTGCAGGATTAGTAGTTGTAGTAGTGCTAGTAGTCGTATTAGCAGTAGCAATAGCAGTATTACTAGTAGATGTTGTTGTAGTAGCACTAGTAGCAATAGTAGTAGTAGAAGTAGTAGTTGATGTACTAGTAGTAGTAGTAGGAGTACTAGTAACAGTAATAGCAGTACAAGTACTAGAGTAGTTGTAGGAGTAGTAGTAGGAGTGGTAATAGGAGTACGAGAAGTAGTAGGAATAGTATTAGTAATAGTAGTGGTAGTAATAGTAGGCGTAGTAGTAGTAATAATAGTAGTTGTTGTTGTTGTTGCAGTAGTAGTGGTAGTTGGAGTAGTTGTAGGAGTTGTAGAAAAAGTAGTAGTAGTGGCAATAGTAATAGTAGTAGTAGTAGTAGTAATTATAGTAGTAGGAGCAGTAGTAGTGATAGTAGCAGTAGTTGCGGTAGTAGTACTAGTAGAAGTGGTAGATGTAGCAGTAGTAGTAGTAGTAGTCATAGTAGTAATTGTTGTTGTTGTAGTTGTAGTTGTTATTGTTGTTGTTGTTGCAAAGGTAGTAGTATTATTGGTAGCAGTAGTTGTAGTAGTCGTAGGTTTTGGTGTAGTTGTAGTGTATTATTATTAGTTGTAATAGTTGTAGAAGTAGTACGAGTAGTTGTTGTAGTAGCAGGTATAACAGTGGTAGTAGTTGTAATAGTCATAGAAGTTGTACTAGAAATACTAGTAGTAGTTGTAGTAGTAGTAGCAGCAACAACAACAATAGTAGTAGTAGAAGTTCTAATTGTAGTAGTAGTAGTAGCTGTAGTAGTAGCAGTTGTCGTAGTAGTACAGTTAGCAAACTTTGTAGTAGGAATTGTAGTCGTAGTTGGAGTAGTAGTTGTAGTAGAAGTAGCAGCAGCAGCAATAGTAGTCATAGTAGTAGTCGTAGTAGTAGTAGCAATAGAAGTAGTAGTATAGTGTGGTTAGTGTTGTGGTTGTGTATAGTAATAGTAATTAGTAGTAGTAGTACAATAGTAAAGGTATAGTAGCAAGAGTAGTAGTAGTAGTAGGAAGACAGTATTAGTAGTAGTAGTAGTAACAGTAGTATTAGTAGCTGTAGTAGTTCTAGCTATATTTGTAGGTGTAGTAGGAGAATTTGTATGAATTGTAGAAGTAGTATGAATAGTCATAGCAGTTGGAGTAGTCGTAATAGCAGTAGGAGTAGTAGTAGCAGCCGTAGGAGTAATAGTAGTATTAGTAGAAGTAATGGTAGTAGTACGAGTAGCAATAGTTGCAGTACGAGTAGTAGTAGTGGCTGTTGCAGTAGTTGTAATATTTGTAGTAGTAACAGTAGTAGTTGTAGGGGTAGTAGTAATTCAAGTAGTGGTTGTTGTAGTAGTAGTGTAGTAGTAGTAGCCATTGTAGTGGTAGTAGTAGCATTAGTAGCAGTAGTATTCTTATTAGTAGTAGTAGAAGGAGTAGTGCAAGTCGTAGTAGTAGTAGTACAAGTGACAACAGCAGTAGGAGAAGTAGTAGTAGTAGTAGTAGTAGTAGTAGTAGTAGTAGTAGTAGTAGTAGTAGAAATAGTAGTAGTTGAAGTAGTAGTAGTGGTAGTAGCAGTAGAAAGAGTACCAACACAAGTGATAGTAGAAGTAGTAGTAATCGCAGCAGCATTAGTAGTTTAAGAAGTAGTAGTGGTGGTCGTATTAGCAGTAGCAGTAGTTGTTGTTCGGCAGTAGTTGTAGTTGCGCTAGTAGTGGCAGTAGTAGTAGTAGAAGTTGTAGTAGTAATAATAGTAGTAGTAGTAGTAGTAGTAGTAGTAGTAGTAGTAGTAGTAGTAGTAGTAGTAGTAGTAGTAGTAGTAGTAGTAGTAGTAATAGGTGCAAGAGGAGTGGTAAAAGTAGTGGTAGCAATAGTTGTAGTTGTAGTTGTAGTAAGAGTTGCTGTAGTAGCAATATTAGTAGTATCTGTAGTGGCAGTAGTTGCAGTAGTAATAGTTATCGTAGTAGTTGTAGGAGTAGAAGTTGGACTAGCTGTAGAAGTAGTGGTAGTATCAGTAGTAATAGAAATAGTAGTAATGGTAGTACAAGCAGTAGCAGCAGCAAGAGTAGTAGTAGTAGTTATTGTAGGAGTAGTAGGAGTAGCAGTAGAAATAGTTCTAGTAATAGCAGTCTCGCTGCAGTAGTTGTAATAGTTTTATTAGTTGTTGTATTCATAATAGAAGAAGAAGTAAAAGTAGCAGTCGTCATCGTGGTAGTAGTAGTAGTAGTACTAGTAGCAGTAGCTGCAGTAGTAGTATTAGTATTAGTAGTAGTAGTTGTTGTTGTTGTGGTAGTAGTAGCAGTAGTTGTTGTTGTTGTTGTTGTGGTAGTAGTAGTAGTAGTTGTTGTTGTTGTTGTTGTTGTTGTTTTTGTAATAGTAGTAGTAGTAGTACTACAAGTAGCAGCTGTAGTAGTATAAGTAGTAGTAGTGGAAATGGTAGTATTTGTTTTAGAAGTAGTCGTAGTAGTAGCTGTTGTAGTAGCAGTAGTACTAGTTGTAGAGCAGAAGTAGTAGTTGCCATAGCAGTTGTGGGTGCATTAATGGTACTTGTAGTTGTCATAGTGGCAGTAGTAGCAGTAGTAGCTATTGTAATAGTCATAGTAGTAATAGTAGCAGGAGTAGTAGTAGTAGTTGTTGTTGTAGTAGTAGTAGCAGAAGTAGTAGTAGTCAGAGTAGTAGTTGTAGCAACAATAGTAGTAGAAGTAGCAGTACTAGTATTAGTAGTAGTTGCTGTAGTAGTAGCAATAGCAGTAGTAGAAGTACTAGTAGTTGTATTAGTAGTAGTAACAGTATTAGCATCAGTAGTTGTAGTAGTAGCACTAGTAGTAGTAGTGGTAGTATATGTAGCAGTAGTTTCAATAGTAGTAGTAGCAGTAGTAGTAGTAATAGTAATAGTAGTATTAGTAGTAGTGGTAGTAGATGTAGTAGAGTAGTAGTAGAAGTAGCAGTAGTAGCAGTATTAGTGGTTGTAGTAGGAGAATTTGTGTTAATTGTTGTCGTAGTAGTAATACTCATTGTTTTAGGAGTAGTTGTAGTAGCAGTAGGAGCAGTGGTAATAGTCTAGGAGTAGTAGTAGTATTAGTAGTAGTATTAGTAGTGGTATTAGGAGTAGTATTAGTAGTAGTAGGAGTAGGAGTAATTGTTGTAGGAGTAGTAGTTGTGGTAGTAGCAGTGGTAGTTATTGTTGTTGTAGTAGTCATAGTTGTATTAGTAGTCATAGTAGTGGTTGTTATGGAAATCGTAGTAGTAGTAGTAGTAGTATTTGTTGTTGTTGCAGCTGTAGTAGTAGTTGTAGTAGTGATAGTAGTAGTTGTAGTTATACTAGTAGTAGTTGTTGTAGAAGCAGTAGTTGTATTACTGTAATTCTTATTATTGTTATTATTAGTAGTAGTAGTGGTAGTAGCAATCATTGTAGTAGCAGTAGTAGTAGTTGTAGTAGTCATAGTAGTAGTAGTAGTAGTAGGAGTAGTACTAGTAGAAGTAGTTGTTGTAGGAGTTGTAGTAGCAGCAGTTGTGGTAACAATATTTGTAATAGTAGTAGTAGTACTTGTAGTAGTATTTGTAATGGTAGTAGTTGTTGTAGTAGTAGTAGTGGTAGTAATAGTAGTAGTAGTAGTATTAGTAGCAGTAGCAGCAGCAATAGCAGTAGTGGTAGTTGTTGCCATAGGAGTTTGTTTAGGAGTATTAGTAGGTGTAGTAGTAGCTGGAGTAGGGGTAGTAGTAGCAGCAGTAGGAGTGGTAGTAGCACTAGGAGTTGGTGTTGGACTAGTTGTGGTTGTAGTATCTAATACTAGTAGTAGTAGTAGTAATAGTAGCAGTAGTAGTTGTTGTAGTAGCAGTAGCAGTAGTACTAGCAGTTGTAGCTGTATTAGCAACAACAGTAATAGCTATAGCAGTAGTAGTTGTTATTGTTGCAGTAGTAGTAGTAGTTCCAGAAATCGGAGTAGTAGTAGGGGTATGAGTTGGAGTAGTTGTAGTAGTAGTAGTAGTAGTAGTAGTAGTAGTAGTACTAGTAGTAGTAGTGGTGGTAGTAGTAGTAGTAATAGTAGTAGTAGTAGTAGCTGTAGCAACAGCAGTAGTGGTAGTAGTAGTAGTAATAGTAGGGGTTGGAGTATGAGTAGTAGTTGGAGTGGTAGTACTTGGAGTAGTGGTCCTAGTAGTAGTAGTGGTAGTAGTAATAGTAGTAGTGGTATTAGTAGTAGCAGTAGTATTTGTTGTTGTTTTTATTGTTGTTGTCGTTGTAGTAGTAGTAGTACTAGTAGCAATAGGAGTTGGAGTGGGAGTCGTAGCAGTAGTGTCAGTAGTAGAAGAAGTAGTGGTAGTAGTAAGAGTAGTATTAGTGGTAGCAGCAGCAGTAGTAGTAGTTGTTGTTGTTGTTGTCGTTGTAGTAGTAGTAGTATTAGTAGTAGCAGTAGTTGTTGTTGTTCTAGTTGTTGTAGTAGTAGTAGTAGTAGTATTAGTGGTAGCAGTAGTAGTAGTTGTTGTTCTTGTAGTAGGAGTAGTAGCAGTAGTATCTGTAGTAGCAGCAGCAGTAGTAGTAGAATTAGTAGTAGTTGTACTTGTTTCGTTTGTAGCGGTATAGCAATAGTCGTTGTAGTAGTTGTGGCAGTCATAGCAGTAGTTGTAGTGATAGTAATAGAACTAGTTACAGTAGTAGCGTTAGCAATAGTAGTAGCAATTGTAGTAGTAGGAGCAGTAGTAGTAGTAAGTGAAGTAGTAGAAGTTCTTTTAATAGTAGTAGCACTAGTAGGAATTGGAGTAGTAGAAGTAGTAATCGTAGAAGAATTAGTAGCAGTAGTGGTAGTATTTGTGGTAATAGTAATCATTGAAGGAGTAGTAGCTGTTGTAGTAGTAGGAGTAGTAGTAACAATAGAAGTCGTGGTAGTAGTAGCAGTTGCAGTAGTTGTTGTTGTATTTGTAGTAAAAGCAGCAATAGTAGTTGTAGCAGTAGTAGTAGGTGTAGTAGTAGTAGCAATCATAGTAGCCGTACTAGTAGTAGTAGTGACAGAAGTTGTAGGAGGAGAAGTAGTAGTAGTAGCAGCAGCAACAACAATAGCAGTAATAGTAGTAGTAGACATAGTAGTACTAATAGGAGTAGTAGTTGTAGTGGTAGTAATTGTAGTTGTAGTAGTAGCAGTGGAGGTAGTAGAAGCTGTAGTAGTAGTAGCTATAGTAGTAGTGGTGGTGATAGTAGCAGTTGCAATGGTAGCTGTAATAGTAGTAGTAGCGGTAGTAGCAGTTCGATTGGTAGTAGTTGTAGTAGTAGTAGTAGTCGCTGAAATAGTAGCAATAGTAGTTGTAGTTGTTGTTGTAGTAGTAGTTGTTGTTTTTGTTGTTGTCGTTGTTGTTGTCTTCGTAGTTGTAGTTGTCATAGTAGTAGTACAAGTTTAGTAGCCGTAACCATAGTATTAGTTATAGTAGTGGCAACCATAGCCACAATAGTAGTAGTTGTTATTGTCGTAGTAGTAGTAGCAGTGGCAGCAGTAGTATTAGTAGTAGTAGTAGCAGTTGTAGTAGTAGCTATATTATTAATGGTGGTAGTAGTAGTCGCAATCGTAGTAGTAGTAGTAGAAGTTGTAGTAGTAATAGGAGAAGTAGTAGGAGTAGTAGTAGTAGTAGAAGTAGGAGTACAAGTAGTACCAGTAGTATCAGTATAAGTAGTAGAAGTAGTAGTAGAGTAGCAGTAGCACTAGTAGCGGCAGTTGTAGAAGTAGTACTAGTTATTGTCATAGTAGTAGAAGAAGTATAAGTAGTACTAGAGCAATAGTATTAGAGGGAGTAGTAGTAGTAGTATCAGTTGTTGTAGTAGTGGCAGTAGTAGTAGAAGCGACAGTAGTAGGTGTAGTTGTAATAACGGTAGTAGTAGTAGTATTAGGAGTTGTTGGAATATTATTTGTATTAATAGTAGTTGTAGTTGCAGCAATGGTAGAGGTAATCGTAGTGGTATTAGTTGTAGTAGTATTAGTAGCAGTAGTCGTAATAGCTATAGTAGTAGTATTAGTAGTTGCGGCAGTAGTAGTAGCAACGATAGTAGTAGTAGTTGCACTAGAGGTAGGAGAAGTTGAGTAGTAGCAGTAGTAGAAGTAATAGTGCTAGCAGTAGTCGTGGCTGTAGTACTAGGCGTAGTAGTAGTAGTAATAGAAGTAGGAGAAGTAGTAGTCTGTAGCAGCAACAGTAGTAGCAGTGATAGTAGTTGTAGTAGTAGCAGTAATAATAGCATAGTAGTTGTAGTAGTGCTAGTATTGTACTGGTAGTTGTAATTGTAGTAGTAATAGTGGTAGCAAGAGCAGTAGTAGTGGTAGTAGTAGTACTACTACTAGTGCTTGTAGTAATAGTGGTTGTAATAGTAGTAGTAGTAGCTGTAGCAGCAGAAGGAGTAGTAGCAGAAGTTGCGATAGTAGTAGTAGTGGCTGTAGTAGTAGCAATAGTAGTAGTTGCGGTAGTAACAGTACCAATAATAGTAGCAACAACAGCAGTTGTAGTAGAAGCTGTACTGGTACAAGTAGTGGTAGTTTGCGCAAAAGTTGTGGCAATTGTAGTAGCGGTAGAAGTAGTAGTAATAACAATACTAGTTGTCGTAGTAGCAGTCATCTGAGTAGTAGTAGTAGTAATAATAGTGGTACTAGTATTAGTTGTAGCAGCAGAAGGAGTAGTAGCAGAATTTGCAATAGTTCTAGTTGTAGAAGTACTAGTAACAGCAATAGTAGTATGAATAGTAGTTGCAATAGTAGTAGTTGCGGTAGTAGTTGTAGAAGGAGAAATATTAATATTAGTAGCAATAGTAATGGTATTAGTACCATCAGCAGCAGCAGCAGTAGTAGCAGCAGAAGTAGTAGTAGTAGTGGTGGTGGTAGAAGTAGTAGTAGTAGGGGTACAAGTAGTGGCAATAGTAATAGTGGAAGAAGTAGTAATAGTAGCAGTAGCAGTAGTAATAGTAGTACTAGTAGTAGCAGTAATAATTGCAGAGGTATTAGTAATTGTAGTAATTGTAGTAGCAGTAGTAGCAGTAGTTGAAATAGTAGTAGTAGTAGTAGTAGTAGAAGTAGTAGTCGCAGTAGTAGTAGTATTCGGAATAGTAGTAGTACGAGTAGTAGTAGTAGTAGGAGTAGCAGTGGTAGTAACTGTAATAGTAGTTGTATTCGTAGGAGTAGTAATTGTAGTAGTAGTAGGAGGAGGAGGAGGAGTTGTAGTAGTTGTAGCAGTAGTGGTAGTATTCGCAGTTGTAGTAGCAGTTGTAGCAGTTGTAGTCGTAGTTGCAGCTGCAGCAGCAACAGTAGTATTGGTAAGAGCTCTACTCATAGTAGTAGTAGTAGTAGTAGTAGTGGGAGTAGTAGTTGTTATATTACAAGGAGAGTTAGGAGTTGTAGCAGTAGGAGTAGTAGTAATAGTAGTTAGAATAGTAGTAGTAATTATAGTAGTAGTACTAGCATTTCTCGTTGGAGTAGTAGAATTAGTAGTAGTAGTGTAGTAGTAGTAGTCGTAGGAGTAGCAGTAGTGTTTGGGTAGTAGTAGTAGTAGTAGCAGTAGTAGTAGTAATAATAGTTGTAGTACTAGTAGCAGAAGTTGTAATAATCGTAGTAGAAGTAGTAGTAGTCATAATTGGAGTAGTAGCTGTTGGAGTATTAGTAGTACTAAGGGGAGTTGTAGTAGGAGTAGTAGTTGCAGCAGTAGTAGCAATGGAAGGAGTAGAAGTAGTAGTAGTAGGAGTAGGGGCAGGAATAGTTGTTGTAGTATTATTAGTAGTAGTACTAATAGTAGAAGGAACTGTAGTAGTTGCAGTTGTACTGGAAGTAGAAGTAGCTGTAGTAGTAGGAGTACTAGTTCTTGTTGTATTAGAAGTAGTAGCAGGAGTGGTTCGAAAAGGTGTAGTAGTAGTAGTAGAAGTAGCAATAGTGGAAACATTTATAGCAGTAGTAACAGTAGCAGTAGTAGTAGTTACAATACTTGTTGGTGTAGTAGTTATTGTTGTAGTAGTAGTAGCAGTTGCAATAGGAGCAATAGTTGTAGTTCTAGTAGTAGTAGTACGAGTTGGAATTGTAGCAGTAGTAGCAGTAGTAGTAATATTAGTATTAGTAGTAGTGGGAGTAGTTGTTGTAGCATTAGTAGGAATAGGATAGGAATAGTAGTAGTCATAGCAGTAGTCGTAGTAGTAATGGTAGTAGTACTAGTAGTAATAGTAATAGTAGTAGTAGGTGGAGTAATTATAGTAGTAGTAGAAGCAGTAGGGTTGTAGTAGTGTTGGTAGTAATAGTAGTTGTACTAGCAATAGTAGTAATAGTAGTTACAAGACAAGTAGTAGTAAGACTGGTAGTAGTAGTAGGAGTATTAGTCATAGTAGTAGGAGTTGGAGTAGAAGTAGTAGCAATAATTGCAGCAATAGAAATAGCTGAAGTTGTAGTAGTAGCAGAAGCAACAACGAGATTAGGAGTATCTGTAGTAGGAGCAGGAGCAGTAGTAGTGGTAGTAGGAGGAGGAGGAGGAGGAGGAGGAGTGACAGTAGTAGTAGTAATAGTAGGAGTAGTATTTGTAGTAGCACAAGCAGGACTAGGATTAGTACAAGTAATTCTGCTGCTGCTACTACTACTACCACAACAACTACTACTATTGCTGCTACCACTACTACTACTACTATTTATGCTACTACTGCTACAAATACTATTTCTACTACTACAACAACAACCACCACTACTACTTTTGTTGTTGTTTCCGCTACTACTAATGCTACTACAACTATAGTCTCTACTCTTACAACTACTACTATTACTACTGTTGCTACTACTACTACTTCTACTACTGCTACTACTACTACGACTACTACTATTACTACTGGTACTACTATTTCTACTACTAGTACTACTACTACTACTACAACAACAACAATAACTACTACTATTACTACAACTACCAATATTACTACTACAACAACAACAACTACTACTACTACTATAGCTGCTAGTAATACTACTACTACTATTACTACAACTATTGCTGCTACTATTACCACTACTACAACTACCATTTCTACTACTACTGTTCCTGCTAACACGACTTCTAGTACTACTACTACTACTTCTACTACTACTATTACTATTGTTACTAGTACTACTACCGCTACAACTACATCTACTACTGCTTCCACTACTACTACTGCTGCTGCAGCTGCAGCTACTACTACTTATGCAACTACTACTCCTGTTGCTACTACTACTACTATGACTACTACTACTACCACTAATACTACTACTACTACAACTACTACTACTGCAGCTACTATAACTACGTCTACTACTACTATAACTACAACTACTACTACAACAACTACAACTACTAGTACTACTACTGCTACAACTTCCCCTCCTAATACAATAACAACTACTACTACTACAATTGCTGCTCCTGCTACTATTACTTCTCTTGCTACTACTATTGCTATTTCTACTTGTACTACTACCACTACTACTACTACTACAACAACAACGCCTGCAACTACTACTACTACTATCACAACTAATATTACAACTACTACTACTATCACAACTAATATTACTGCTACTACTACTACTATTACTATCACAACTAATATTACTAATACTGCTACTACTAATACTCCTATTACTACAACTACTACTGCTGCTATTATAACAGCTACTACTGCTCCTAGTACTACAAGTACTACTACTACTTTTACTACTACTACAACTACTACGTTTACTACTACTACTATTACTACTTCTACACCAGCAACTACTACTGCTGCTAGTACTGCTACTACTATTACTAATGAAACTAGTGCTTTGACTACTAATATTCCTACTAGTAAAGCCATTATTGCTATTGCTATTACTACTACCACCACTGCTACTAGTACTTATACTATTCCTCCGGCTACTACTACTTCTATCATTACTGCAACCATTGCTACTACTTCGGTTGCTACCAGTACTACTACTCCTACTCGTACTCCTACTTCTTCTTCTTCTTCTTCTTCTTCTACTACTACTACTACTACTACTACTACAATAACTATTACTACTACTAATACTACTTCTTCTTCTTCTTCTTCTACTATTACTACTACTAATACTACTGCTTCTACTGCTACAACTACACAATTACTGCTTCACTACTAGTACTACTACTATAGGTACTGCAACAACAACAACAACAACAACTACTACTACTGTTGTTTCTACTACAACTACGACTACTACTACTACTATTAGTACTGTTGTTGCTACTACTTATACTAGTACTACTTCAGCTACTACTGCTGTTGCTTCTACTACAACTACTACTGTTACTTTTGTTGTTGCTTCATCAACTACTACTACTACAACTACAACTACTACAACAACTACTACTACTTCATATACTACTACTACTACTATTACTACTACTACTCCTGTTGCTTCTGCTGCTGCTACACCTACTATTACTACTACATCTCCTACTATTTCTACTACTGCTAGTACTATTTCTGCAACTACACTGCTTCTACTTCTATAACTACTACTACCACTATTGCTACAACTACCTCAGCTACAACTAATGGTATTATTGCTACTATTACTACTAATACTAGAGTTTCTGCTACTACTACTACTACTGCAGATACAACAACTATGACTATGACTATGACTACTACTACTAATTTTGCTACTACTACTACGACAACTATTAAAACTATGACTACTGCTACTACAACTACAACTACTTCAACAACAACTGCTACTAATACTTTTCCTACAATAATAACAACTACTACTACTTTTCCCATAATAAATACTACTACGACTGCTCCTGCTACTACTACTGCCACAACTATTACTATTGCTACTACTCCTGCTGCTACTACTACTACGATAGCTACAACTACATCTACTGCTACCACTACTACTACTTCTACTACTGCTACTACTACCACTACAACTTCTGGTACAACTATTGCTACTACTACTACAATAACTACTAATACTAATCTTGCTACTACTACTGTTTATACTACTGCAACTATTGCCGCCACTACTACTACTACTGCTACTAGTACTACTGCTACTACTACTACTGCTGCTGCTACTACTACTACTACTGCTGCTGCTACTACTACTACTACTACTACTACTACTACTTCTTCTTCTAGTACAACTACTGCTACTATTACTACAACTACTATGACTACCACTACTACCACTTTAACTACTAATACTTCTACTTCTACTGCTACTGCTACTACTACTGCTACAACTTCTACTACTACTACTACTGCTAGTGCTACTATTTCTACAACAACTACTACTCCTGCTGCTACTACTACGACTACAAATGCTACTACTACTGCCGCTACTACCACTAATCCAACTACTACTACAACTAGAAGTACTATTACTATTGCTGCTGCTACTACTACTACTGCAACTGCTACTGCTATTACTACTATTTTTCATACTACTACTAATTCTGCAACTAGTGCTGCTACTACTATTACTATTATTTTTCATACTACTACTAATTCTGCAACTAGTGCTGCTACTACTACTTCTACTAATACTACTACTGCTACTATTGCTACAACGACTACAACTACCGCTACTGCTACTGCTACTATTGTCACCACTATGACTGCTACTACTGCTACTACAACTACTACTATTATTACTACTACTACTAATACTACAACAACTACTATTGCTTCAATTGATTCTACTACTACAACAGCTACTACTACTGCTACTATTGCTACTACTATTACGACTGCGACCACTACAACTAATACTATTGCTACTATTACAATGACTATTACTAGTACTACAACACTACTACTTCTACTGTAGTTGCCACTACTACTAGTGCAACTACAACTACACTTGCTGCGACTACTGCTACTACTACTATTGCTGTTAATACAACTACGACTGCTGTTGATGCTACTACTACTACAACTACTACAACAACTACTGCTGCTGCTCCTTCAACTACAACTATTACTACTACTACAACTAATTCTAAAAATACTACTACAAATAGTACTAACAAGACTACTACTATTTTTACTACTACTGCAACTACTACAATTACTACTACTACTACTACTACTACTATTACTACTACTCCTACAATAATTATTATTACTAATACTACTTCTATTATTACTACAACTGCTACTACTATGACTACTAGTACTACTACTCCTACTAATACTACTTCTAATACTACTACAACTATTACTATTACTTCTACTATTTCTGCTACTTCTACTGCAACGTCTTCTACTACTCCTACTACTACTACTATTACTACTACAACTACTACTGCTGTAGCTACTACTACTACTACTAATTCTATTACTACTACTACTACTACTCCTACTACTACTCCTACTACTAATACTACTCCTCCTACTACTACTATGACAACTATTACCCCTCCTCCTCCTACTACTACTCCTCCAACCAGTACTATATAACTGTTACTACTGCTACTACTATTGCTACTGCAAAGCTACTACTTTACCACTACCACTACTACTACTACGAATACTGCAACAACTACTCCTACTACTCCTACTTCTATTACTCCTCCTCCTACTACTACTACAACAACAACTACTACTACTACAATTTCTAGTATGACTACTACTAGTGCTACTACTAATGCAAACACTACCACTACTTCTACTATTTCTACTAATGCTACTAGTACTACTACAACTACTACTACTACAACTACTGCTACAGCTAATACGGCTACTACTAATACAACTACAACTTCAACTATTACTGATACTACCAATACTACTGCTACTCATATTACTTCTACGGCTATTGTTCCTGCTGCTACTCATGCTACTACTACTAATGCTACTAATACTATTACTACTACTATTATGACTACTACTACTATTGGTACTAATACTACTGCAACAGTGACATCAACTACTCCTGCTACTACTACTACTATGACTACTACTACTACTACTACTACTACTACTACTACTACTACTACTACTATTACTACTACTACTGCACCACTGCTACAACTAATACTACTAGAATTACAACTACTCCTATTAATACTACTTCTACAGCTATTTTATTAGTAGTAGTAGTAGTAGTAGTAGTAGGAGGAGGAGGAGGAGGAGGAGGAAGAGGAGGAGGAGGTGTAGTAGTAGCAATAGTAGTAGTGTAGTCGTAGTAGCAGTAGTAGCAATAGTAGAGGTTGAGCAGTAGCAGAACTCGCAGTAGCAGTTGTTGTAGTAGTAGCAGTAGAAGTAGTAGTAGTCATAATCATAGTAGTAGTAGTAACAAGAGTAGTAGTTGTAGTGGCAAGAGTAGTAGTTGTTGTTGTCATTATTGTAGTCGTACTAGTTGTAGCAGTAGTAGTAATAGTAGTTGTAGTAGTTGTAGTAGTTGTAGTAGTAGTGGCAGTAGCAGAAGTAATAACAGCAACAGGTCAGGTAGAAGTAGTACATGTTGTAGTAGCAATAGTTGTAGTAGTAGCAGAAGTAGAAGTAGTAGAAATTGCAATAGAAAAGAGAAAGGGGAGGTTTGTGATGATTTTGAAATATTTTCCACTATGTAATCTATTATCCTTATGCATGAACATAATAAATTCGATCATTATGGTTGGACTCTACTATGGATTTCTGACCACATTCTCGATAGGGCCCTCTTATCTCTTCCTTCTGTGAGCTTGGGTTATGGAAGAATAGTCATAGTTGTAGTAGTAGTAGATGCAGTAGTAGTAGTAGTAGTAGTAGTAGTAGTAGTAATAGTAGTGGTGGTGGTAGTAGTAGTAGTAGTAGAAGTAGAAGTAGAAGTAGCAAAAGTAGTAGTAGTTGAAGTAGTAGCAGTAGTAGTAAAAGTAGTATTTGTAATAGTAGTAGTTGTTGTAGTACTAGTATTAGTTGTAGTAGTAGCAATAGTAGTAGTAACAGTAGTAGTAGTGTCGGTAGTAGTAGTAATAGTTATAGTGATAATAGCAGTGGAAGTAGCAGTAGAAGTAGCAACAAAACTAGTGGTAGTCATAGTAGTTGTAGCTGTAGTAGTAGTTGGAGTAGTAGTAGTTGTAGTAGCAGTCTCAATAGTGGTACTAGTAGTAGTGTAAGTCACAGTAATAGTCAAAGTAGTAGCTGCAATAGTAGCAAAAGTAGTAGTAACAATAATTGTAATAATAGTAGTAGGAGCAGTAGTAGTTGTAATTGTAATAGTAGTAACAATTGTAGCAAATATACTAGTTGCAGTAGCAGTATCAACCATAGTGGCTATATTTATTACAACATAAATAGTAGTACTAGTAGTAATTATAGTAGCTATATCAGTTGTAGCAGTTGTTGTAGTAGAAATAGCAGTAGTAGAAGTAGTAGTAGTTATAGTAGTAGTAATAGTAGTGGTGGTAGTAGCAGTAGTTGTAGTAGTAGTCGTGGTAGGAGTAGTGATAGTAGTTGTAGTGGTAGCAGTAGTAGTATTAGTAGTAGTAATAGTAGCAGTTGTTGGAGTAGTAGTAGTGCTAGTAGTAGTTGTTGTAGTAGTTGTGTAGTAATAGTTGCAGCAGTAGTAGCAGTCGAGGTAGTAGAAGTAGTAGTAGAAGTAGTAGTACTAGTAGTAAAAGGACTAGTTGTAGCAATAGTTGTAGCAGTAGCAATAGCAGTAGTAGTCATCATATTTGTAGTAGTAGTAGCAGCAGCAATTGTTATAGTAGTCGAAGTAGCAGCACTAGTAGAACTAGTAGTAGTTTGTAGAGGTATTAGCAGTAGTAGTAGTACTAGTAGGAGTTATCGTAGTTTCAGAAGTAGAAGTAGTAGTAATAATAGTAGTAGTATAAGTAGTTTCTATAGTAGTAGTAGTAGAAGTAGTAGTCATAGTAGTAGTAGGAGTGGTAATCGGATTAGTAGTAGTGGTGGTGGTGGTAACAACGATAGTAGTAGTTGTAGAGGTATTAGCAGGAGCAACAATAGCAATAGTACTAGTCATAGTAGTAGCAACTGAAGTAGCAGTAGTAATAACCATAATAGTAGTAGTAGTAGTTGTAGTCATAGTAATAGCAGTAGTAGTAGTAGTTGTTGTAGTAGTTGTAGTAGTAGCTGAAGTAGTAGCAGTAATAGGAGAATTTGTAGTAGTAGTAGTAGTTTTAGTAGTAGTAGAGGTAGTTGTAGCAAGAGTAGAAGTAGTTGTAGTAGCAGTAGTAGTAGTAGTATTGGTAGTAGTAGTACTACTACTAGTAGTAGTAAATGTGGTAGTACTAGTTGAAGTAGTGGTAGTAGTAGCAAAAGGAGGAGGAGGAGGAGGAGCATTAGTATTTGTAGCAGTGGTAGTTATAGTAGTAGTAGTAGTAGTAGAAGAAGAAGAAGAAGTAGTAGTATTGGTAGTATATGTTGTTGTAGTAGTAGCTATAGGATTAGTAGTAGTAGTAGTAGTAGTAGCTATTGTAATATTAGAAATAGTAGTTGTAGTAGTAGTCATTGTTATTGAGGTGGTAGCAATGCCAATAGTTGTAGTAGTTGTTGCAACAGTAGGACTTGCAGTAGTGGCAATAGGAGTAGTTATCTTACTAGTAGTTATAGTAGTAGTAGTATTAGTAGAAGTTGTAGTAGTTGCAGTAGTAGTATTATTATTATAATTTGAAGTGTTGGTAGTTGTAGTAGTAGGAGTGGTAGAAGAAGTAGGAGCTGTAGTAGTAGTAGTAGTAGTAACTGGAGTAGTAGTAGGGGCAGTAGTAGTATTAGTAGTAGTTGTAGTAGTAGTAGTAGTAGCAGAAGTAGTAGTAGTAGTAGCCACAGATGTTGTTGTAGTAGTGGTAGTAGTATAAATCATAGAGATAGTAGTAGTAGTATTTGGAGAGAGTTGTAGTAGTAGTTATTGTTGTTGTTGTTGTAGTAGCAGCAGCGCAATAGTAGTTGTAATATTAGTATTAGTAGTAATAATAGTGGTGGTAGTTCTAGGTGTAGTAGCTATAGTAGTAGTAAGAGTAGTGGTCGTAAGAGTGGCATTAGTAGTAGCCGTAGTAGTAGTAGTAACATTAGTAGCAATAGTAGTTATGGTCACAATAGTAGTAGTAGTAATAATAGAAATGGTAGTAATAGCAGTAGTAGTAGCATTAGTATTAGTTGTAGTTGCACTAGTAGTGGTAGAAGTAGTAGAAGAAGCAGTAGTAGTTGAAGTAGTAAGAGTAGTAGAAGTAGGATTAGTAGGAGTCGGTGGTGTAGTAGTAGTACTTCTTGTTGCAGTAGTAGTAGGAGGAGGAGGAGGAGACGTAGGCGTAGTAGTAATTATAGGAATAGGAGCAACAACAGCAGCAGGACCAGCCGCAGTAGCAGTAGTAGTAGCAATAGTAGTAGTAGTTATAGCAGTAGCAATAGTAGTAGTAAAAGTAGTGGTAGTGACAGTAGTAGCAGTAGCAGCAGCAGCAGTGGTAGTAGTACTTGTAGTGGTAGTAGAAATAGTAGTAGTAGTAGTAGTAGTAGTAGTCATAGTAGTAGCAACAATAGTAGTAGTAGTAGCAATAATAGTAGTACAAACAATAGTAGAATTAGTGGTAGTAGTAGTAGCAGCAGCTGCAGTAGTAGTAGTAGTAGTAGTAGCGTTAGTAGTAGATAGCAAAAGTGGTAGTAGTAGTAGTAGCGTTAGTAGTAGATAGCAAAAGTGGTAGTAGTAGCAACAGTAGCAGTAGTAGTAGCAGCAGTAGTAGTAGTTGTAACAGAAGTAGTAGTAGCAGCTATAGCAATAGTAGCAGTTGTGGTAGTAGTAGTAGCAATAGTCGTAGTGGCAATGGTAGAAGTTGTAATAGTAGTATTAGTCTTAGTAGCAGTAGTACCCGCAGTAGCTGTAGTAGTAGCTATAGCCATAATAGTAGTAGTATTATTGTTGTTGTTGTTGTAGTAGTTGTAGTAGTTGTAGTGGTTGGAGTAGTAGTTGTTGTTGTTTTTGTTGTTGTTGTAGTAGTAGTAGGAGTTGTAGTTGTAGTGCTAGCAATAGCAATAGTAATAGTGATAGTAGTTGTAGGAGTAGCAGTAGCAGTACTACCAGTGGTAGGAATAGTAATAGTGATAGTAGTAGTAGGAGGAGGGGTAGTAGTAGTAGTACCAGCTGTAGAAATAGTAACAGTGATAGTAGTAGTAGGAGTAATAGTAGTTGTTGTGTAATAGTAGAAGTTGTAGTCGTTGTAATAGTATTAGTTGTAGTGGAATTTGTCGCACTAGTAGTCGCAAAAGAAGTAGTAGTAGTCGCAGTAGTAGTAATAGTAGTAGTAGTAGGAGTTATAGTAGTAGTAGTCGTAATAGTAGTAGCTATAATAGGAGTATTAGGAGTACAAGTAGAAGTAGTAATAGGAGGAGTTGAAGTAGTCGTAGTTGAAGTTGTAGGAAAAGTTGTAGTAGTAACAGTAGTAGTAGTAGTACTAGTCATACTAGTAGTATTAATAATAGTAGTAGCAGTTGTAGTAGCAGCAGCAGCAGTTGTAGTAGCAGCAATAGTAGTAGTAGTTGTTATTATGGTTGTTGTTACAATAGCAGTAGTTGTCAATGTAGTAGTGTTAGTAGTAATAGTACCAATAGCAGTAGTTGTAGTATTGCTTGTACTAGTTGTAGGAGTAGCAGCAATAGCAACAACAGTTGTTGTCGTAGTAGTAGTAGTAGTTATACTATTTGTAATAGTTGTAGTCGTAGGACTAGTAGTAGTAGTCATCGTACTAGTAATAGTACTAGTAGCCTTAGTAGTAGTAGTAGTAGCAGTACTAGTAATAGTAGTAGTAGTGCTAGTAGTAGTAGTCGTAGCAGCAGTAGGAGTTGGAGTGGAAGTAGTATTAGTGGTAGTTGTAGTAGTAGTAGAAGGAGTAATAGTAGTAGTAGTAGTTGGAGTAGCCATAGTTGTAGTAATAGTAATAGTGGTGGTAGTAGTAGTAGTTGGAGTAGTAGTAGTCATAATAGTTGTTGTAGTAGAAGTAGTAGTAGTAAAAAGTTTAGTAGAAGTATTTGTGGTAGTAATACTAGCCATAGGAGTAGTAGTAGTAGTAGTAGTAGTAGTAGTAGTAGTAGTAGTAGTAGTAGTAGTAGTGGTAGTGGTAGTGGTACTAGTAGTAGTATTAGTAGTAGTCGTAGTAGTAGGAGTTCCAGCAGCAGCAGTAGTAGTCGAAGTAATAGTAGTTGTAGAAGTAGTAGTAGTTGTTGTAGTAGTAGAAGTAGCAGCAATAGCTATAGTAGTAGTAGTTGTTATAGTAATAGTGGTAGATGTGGCAGTAGTAGTAGTTGACGTAGTAGTAGTAGTAGTGGTAGCACTTAGAATAATAGTGGTAGAAGTAGTAGCAGCAGTATAGCCGTAGTTGAAAAAGCAGTACTGGTTATTGTAGGAGAAGTAATTGTATTGGTTGCAGTAGCAGTTGTAGTGGTAGGACTAATAGTAGTAGTTGTAGTAGTAGTAGTAGCAGGAGCAGTATCAATTGAAGTGGTGGCAGTAGTAGTCGAAACGATGGTAAAAGTAGTCGTAGTAGTAGTAGTAGCTGCGATAGTTGTAGTAGCAGTAGAAGTAACAATTGTAGTAGCAGTAGTACTAGTAGTTTGAGAATTAGTAGTTGTTTGAGAACTAGTAGTAGTAGTATGCGAAGTAGTAGTTGTTGGAGCAGTAGCAACAACAGCAATAGTAGTAGTAGTAGTAGTAATAGTAGTAGTAGTAGTAGTAGATGCAAGAGTAGTAATAGTGGTCATTGTCATAGTAATAGTAGTAGTTGTTGTAGTAGCAGTAGTTGTAGCAGAATTTGTTGTTGTCGGAGAGGTAGTAGTAGTAGTTGGTGTTATTGTTGTAGGGAAAGTAGTAAAACTAGTAGTAGTTGTTGTAGTTGTATTAGTAATAGTAATAGTAGTAGTAGCTGTAGAAATTCTAGCACCAATGGCAGTTGTAGCAGTAGTTGTCGTAGTAGTAGCTGTCTTAGTTGTCAATGTTATAGTAATAGTAGTAGTAGTCATAGTAGTGGTACCATTGGTAGAAGTAGTAGTAGTGGCAGAGGTAGTAGTAGTACCAATCGGAGCGGGAATAGTTGTAGTAGTTGTATTAAAATTACTAGCAATAGTTGCAGAACTATTGTAGTAGTAGTTGTTGTTATTGTTATTATTGTTATTATTGTTCTTATTGTGGCAGTGGCAGTAATAGTAGTCATAGTAGCAATAGTAGTAGTTAGAGGAGAAGCAGCAATAGGAGAAGTACTAGTAGGAGTAATAGTAGTAGAAGTAATAGTAGTAGCGGTAGTAGCGATAGTAGTAGTAGTAGAGGTAGCAGTTGTAGCAATAGCAGCCATAGTAGCAGTAGTAACAGAAGTTGCTATAGCAATAGTAGTAAGCGTAGTAGAAGTTGTAAGAAAAGTAGTAGTTGTAGTAGAAGTAGTTATGGTAGTAGTAATAGTAGTAATCGTAGTAGCAGTAGTTGGAGCAGCAGCAGCAGTAGTAACCGTAGCAGTTGCAGTAGCTGCAGTACTATCAGAAGTAGCATGAGTAGCAGTAGCAGTAGTAGTAGTAGAAGTAGTTGTAGGAACTGTAGTAGTAGTAGTGGCCACAAAATCTACAACAGTAGTAGTAGTAACAGCAGTTGTAGTAGTCACAGTGGTAATAGTAGTAATCATAGTAGAAGTAGTAGTAGTAGTAGCAATAATAGAAATAGCAACCATAATAGTAGGAGTAGTAGTAGTAATAGTTGTGGTACTAGTAGTAGTAGTTGTAGCAATAGTAGTAGTAGTTGTTGTAGTTGTAATAATAGGAGTATTACAAGTAGTAGTCGTAGTAGTTGTAGTAGTAGTAATAGCAGTTGTAGAAGGTGTAGTATTAGTGGTTGAAGCAGTAGTAATAGTAGTAGTCGTAGTAGTAGTACAAGTAGTTGTAGTCGTAGTTGCAGTAGTAGTGGTAGTAATAGCAGCGGTAGCAGTAGCAGTAGTAGCAGTAGCAGCGATAGTAGTAGTAGTAGTATTAGTATTAGTATTAGTAATTGTAGTAGTAGTAGCAGTAATAGTAGTAGTAGCAGCAGCAGTAGCTGTAGCAGTAGTTGTAGTATTATTAGCAGTAGTAGTAGTAGTAGTAATAGTAGTAGTAGCAGTAGTAGGAGAAGTCATAGTTGCAGTAGTAGTATTAGCAGCAGTAGTAATAGCTGTAGTAGCAGTAGTAGTAGAAATAGTATTAGTAGTTTATGCAGCTGCAGTAGTAGCAGTTGTAGAAAAAGTAGTAGCAACAGTAGCAGTAGTATCAGTAGTAGTAGTAGTAGTAGTGGTAGAAGTAGCAGTCGTTGCTGTAGTAGTAATGGTAGTAGCAGTAGTTGCAGTAGTAGTAGCAATTATGCTGGTAGTAGCTGTAATAATAGCCGAAGTAGTAGTTGTAGTAGCAGTAGTTGTTGTTGTAGCTATAGCCATAGGAGTAGTAGTAGCAATAGTTGAAGCAATAGTTGTGGTAGTAGCAGGAGTAGAAGTAGTATAAGTTCCAGTTGTGGTAGTAGTAGTAGCAGCAGCACAATAGTAATAATTCTAGTAGTAGTAGTAGTAGTAGCAGTAGTAGTAATAGTAGTAGGAGTAGTAGTAATAGTAACAAAAGTAGTTGTACAAGCATTAGTAGTTGCAAAATAATAGTAGTAGTAGATGTAGCAGCAGTGGAAGTAGTAATAGTTGTAGCAGCAATTGCAGAATTAGTTGTAGTAGTGGCGGCAGCTGCAGCATTAGTAATAGTAGTAGTACTACTACTAGTAGTAATAGTTATTGTTGTTGTGGTAGTAGTAGTAATAGTAGTCATAGTATTAGTATTAGCAATAGTATTAGTAGTTATTGTACTAGTAGTCATAGTAGTAGTAGTAGTAGTATTAATAGTAGCAAAAGCCGTCATATAGGTAGTAATTATAGTTGTAGGAGTAGATGTAGCAGTAGTAGTAGAAGTTGCAGTTGCATAAGTATAGTAGTACTAGCACCAATAGCGGCAGTAGTAGAAGGAGTAGTAGCAGTAGTACCCGTTGAAGCAATAGTGGCAATTATAGAAGTAGTAGTGGAAGTTATAGTAGCAGTAGTAGTAGGTAGAAGTAGTTATAGCAGTAGTAGGAGCAATAGAAGTAGTAGAGATTGTAGTAGTAGTAGTACTAGTAGTAGCAATATGAGTAGTAGTAGTAGTAGCAACATGAGTAGTTGCGATAGCAGGAGTAATAGCAGCAATCGTAGTAGTCAGAGAAGGAGTAGCTATTGTTATTATGGGGAAAGTCATAGTATAGTAGTAGTTGGAGTAGTTGTAGTTGCAGTAATAGCAGTTGACATAGTTGTAGTAGTAATAGTAGTGGTAGCAGCAACAACAGTGGTAGTAGTAATAGTAGTAGTAGCAGTAGCTGCAATAGTAGAAGAAGTAGTAGTAGTAGTCATAGTATTAGTCGTAGTTGTGGCATCTATAGTAGTAGTAGCAGTAACAACAGTAGCTATAGTAGCAGAAGTAGTAGTACTAATAGTGGTAGTAGTGGAAGTATAGCAGCTGTAGTAGTAGTAGTAGTAGAAGTGGTGGCTGTAGCAGAAATAGTAGTAGCAGTAGTAATAGTTGTAGTGGAAGAAGTAGTAGTATAGTTGCAGTAGTACTAGTAGTAGTAGTAGAAGTTGTTGGAGAAGTTGTAGGAGAAGTAGTAGAAGTTGTAGGAGGAGTAGCAGCAGTAGCAACAACTGTAGTAGTCGTAGTAGTAGTATGAGTAGTAGCACTAGTAGTAGCAGTAGTGGTAGTTGTAGTGGTAGTAGAAGTAGTAGCAGTAGGAGCAGCAGTAGCAGCATTAATAGCCACAGTAGAAGTTGTAGCAATAGTAGGAGTTGTAGTACCCATAGTAGTAGTAGTAGTTGCAATAGCAGCATTACTACTACTAGTAGTAGTAGCAGCAGAGGTTGTAGTAGTAGTGGTAAAAGTAATAGCAGTAGTTCTAGTAGTGGTAGTAGGAACAGTTGTAGTAGTACTAGTAGTAGTAGTTGTAGCTGTAGTAGTAGTAGAAGTTGCAGTAATAGAAATTTTAGCAACAACAACTGTAGTAGCATTAGTAGTAGTTGGAGTAGTAGTAGATGCAATAGCTGTAGTACTAGTAGTAGTAGAAGTAGTAGTAGTAATAGCAGAAGTTGCTGTAGAGTAGGTGTAGCTTTACAAGATAGAACTGAAGTAGCAATAGTAGTAGTTGTAGTAGTAATAGCTTCAGTAGTAGTAATAGTAGATGTTGGAGCACTGGTTGCACAAGTAGTATAGTAGTAGTAATCGCGACAGTAGTAGTAGTTGTAGTATTAATAATTATATTAGTAGTAGTAATAGTAGTAGTAGTCGTAGTAGTAATAATAGTAGTAGTAGTAATAGTAGTAATAGTGGTTCTAGTAGTAGCAGTAGTAGTAGTAGTGGGAGTAGTAGATGTTATAGCAGCAACAATAGTAGTAGTAGTGGTAGTAGTAGTAGAAGTAGTAGTAGTTGTTGGAGTAGAATTAGGTGCAGCAACTGAGGCAGTAGCAGTAGTAGCAGTAATAATAGAAGTAGTAGTAGTTGGAGTAGTAGAAGTACTTGTAGCAGTACGAGTAGTAATAGCTCTACTAGTAACAACAAGAGGAGTAATAGCTTTAGTAGTAGTAATAGCCATAGTAGCGTAGCAATAGTAGTTACAGCAATAGTAGCAGTTGTACTTGTGGTAATAATAGTTGTAATAGCAATAGTAGCAGTAGTGGTGGTAGTAGTAGTAGTAGTGGTAGTAGTAGTAGTAGTAGTCGTAATAGTAGTTGCAGAAGTAGTAGTAGTAGCTGTCATAATTGTAGTTGCCGAAGTAATAGAAGTGGTAGTAGTAGCTATCTTAATAGTAATACTGCTAGTAGCCGCAATAGTATTAGTAGGAGTAACACTAGTAGCAACAGTAGCAATAGTAGTAGTAGTAGTATTAATAATAGTAGTAGCAGTAGTAGTGCAAGTAGTAATAGTAGTAGCAATAGTAATAGCAGTAGTAGTGGCAAGAGTAGTAGAGGTAGAACTAGTAGTAGCAGTAGTAATAGCAGTAGTAGTTGCAGTAGTAGCAATAGCAGTTGAAGCAGTAGTGGTAGTAGTAGTAACAGTAGCACTTGAAGTAGTAGTACTGGTAGAAGTACTAAGACTAGTAGTTGCAGCAGTTGTAGTAGTTGTAGTAGTTGTTGTTGTTACTGTTGTACTAGTAGTTTTTGTTATAGTAGTAGTAGTAGTGGCAATAGTAGTAGATGAGGTAGTAGCAGTAGTGCTAGTAGGATAGCAGAAGTAGTCGCAGTACTAGTAGCAGTAGTAGTTGCAGTAGTAGTAGGAGTAGAATTAGTAGGAGTAGTATTATTATGAGCTGCAGGAGCAACAGCAGCAGCAACAGTGGTAGTGCTAGTTCCAGTAGTACTAGTTGTGGTAGCAACAGCAACAGTGGTAGTTGTTGTGGTAGCAGTCGCAATAGTAGCAATAGTAGAAGTAGTAGTCGTATTAGTATCTGCTGGAACAATAGTAGAAGTAGTATTAGTGGTGGTCAATGTTGGAGGAGCAGTAGTAGTAGCAGTAATAGTTGTAGCAATCAGAGTAGTAGTAGTAGTAGAAGCGGTAGTAATAGTTACAACAGCAGCAACAGCAACAGTAGTAGTAGTAGTCGCATTAGTAGTGGTAGTAGGAGTTGAAGTACAAGCAGTAGTAGTAGGAGTAGGTGTATGAGTAGAGGCAATAGCAATAGTAGTAGGATCACAAGTAGGAGTAGGAGTATGAACAGTGGTACTAGTAGTAGTAGTAGGATCACAAGTAGGAGTAGGATTAGTAGTAGTAACAGTTGTTGCTGGAATAGTAGAAATAGTAGTAGGAGTTGTAGCTGTTTGAGTAGTGGTAGCAGCTGCAGTAATTGTTGTAGTAGTAGTAATAGTTGTAGGAGTAGTGGTTGTAGTAGCAGTAGTAGTAGGAATAGTAGTAGTAGTAATAATAGTAGTAGTAGTAGTAGTAGTAGTAGTAGTAGTAGTAGGAATAGAAGTACTCGTATTAGTTGTAGTAGTGGTAGTGGCAGTAGAAGTAGTAGTTGTAGTGGTAGGAATAGTTGTAGTCTTAGTGTAGTAGGAGTAATAGTAGTAGGAGAAATAGTAATATTAGTGGTAGTAGTTGTTGTTACTGTAGCAGCAGTAGTAGCATTAGTAGTAGTTGTAGTAGCAGTTGTAGTAGCCGTAGTAAAAGTAGTAGTTACAGCAACAATAGTACTAGATGTTGTAGTAGCCGAAGTAGTAGTTGTAATAGCAGTAGTAGCAATAGTAGTAAGAGTGTTAGGAGTAGTAGTAGTTGGAATAGTAGTAGTAATAATAATAATAGTAGTAGAAGTAGTAGCAGCAGTAGTGGGAGTACTATTAGTATTAGTAGTAGCAGTTGCAGTAGTACTAGTATTATTATTATTATTATTATTATTAGTAATAGTAGTAGTGGTAGTAGCAGTTGTAGTAGCAGTAGTAGTAGTAGTGGTAACAGTAATAGGAGAAGTAGTACTAGTAGGATAAGTATTAGTAGTAGGAGATTTTGTAGTGGCGGCAGTAGCTATAATAGTAATGCAGTATTTGCAGTGCTAGCAGTACTAGTAGTATAAGAAGTAGTAGCAGAAGCAGTAATAGTAGTAGTAGTAGTAATGGTAGTAGCATTAGTGGCTGTAGTAGTGGCTGTAGTAGTAGTAGGAGGTTGAGGAGTAGCAGTAGTTGTAGCAATAGTAGCAGTAACAACAATAATAGTTGAAGGAGATGGAGAAGTAGCAGTTGTTGTTGTTGTTGTACGAGATATAGTAGTTGGAGTAGTAGTAATAATATTTGTAGTAGTATCACTAGTATTAACAATTGTAGTAGCAATATAATTAGTAGTAACAGTAGTAGTAGTAGTAGCCGTATAATCAGCAGTAGCAGTTGTGGTAGTAATTGTAGTACTAGAAGTAGCAGTAGTAGCAATCATCGGAGTTGTAGAAGTAATAGTAGCGGCAGTAGCGACTGTAGCAATTGTTGCAGTAGTAGTAACAACAATAGAAGTATTAGCCATGGTAGTAGTAGCAGTACAAGAAGTAGCAGTGGAAGTTGTAGTAGTAGTAACCGTAATAGTTGCATTAGTGGTAGTAGCGGAAGTAGCACTAGTAGCAGTAGCGAAAGTAGTAGTAGAAAGAGTTGCAGTGGTCCTAGTAGCAATAGTAGTAGTAGTAGTAGCAGTAGCAGCGGAATTACTACTACTCCTCCTGCTCCTACTTGTGCTACAACTACTACTATTCCTACACCTACTGCTACTGCCACTTCAACTGCTACTGCTATGATTATTACTACTACTACACCTATTCCTACTATTGCAACTGCTACTACTACACTTGCCCCAAATACAATTACTCCTAATTCGATTGCCACTCCTACTACTTATACTACTACTGCTACTACTACTCCTAATACGAATACTACTACTACTCTATTGCTTCAACTACTACTTCTACTACTAATCCTAACACAATTACAACTACTTCAATGACTATTGCTATTTCTACTGCTACTACTACCACTCCCATTATTACTATTAGTACTATTACTAGTACTACTACTACTACAACTACCATTACTATTACCACAACTACTACAACAACTACTACTCCTACTCCTACTCGTAATACTGCTACAACTACTCCTGCAACTATTACTCAAACTACTACTACTCCTACTCCTACTCCTACTATTACTGCTACTATATTTTTAACTAGTACTACAACTACTATGACTACTACTACTGCCACTACCATTACTACTACCACAACTACAACTATTCCTCCTATTGCTACTGCTACTACTACAACTTCTACTACACCTACTAGTACTTTCACTACTACTACTGCTACTACTTCTACGACTACAACTCCTTCCCCTGCTGATAGTGCTACTACTACTACTCCTCCTATTACAAGCACTACAACAACAACTATTACTACAACTACTACTGCTACCACTACTACTACTCCCACTAATGCTACAACTGCTACTGCAACTACTACCACTCCTATCACTACTACTACAACTACTACTTTGATTACTACCACAACAACTACTACTACTACTACAACAATGACTACTACTACCACTGCTACTACTTTGTCTACTTCTAGTACCACTGCAACTACTTCTGGTCGTATAATAGCTCCTACAATAGCAACTACTTCAACAACTACTACTACTATTACTACTCTACTGCTGCAACTATTCTAGCTCCTAATCCTACTACTATTACTTATACTCCTACTACTACTACATCTGCTACTACTACTACTCCTCCTTCAACTCCCATTACTACCACAACTCCTACTACAACTACTTCCCCTAATCCAACAACTACCGCTCCAGTCACTACTACTACTGTTGCTACTGCTGTTGCTGCTGCTATTACTACTACTCCTACTCCTACTACTACTACTCCTACTCCATCTACTTCTACTACTACTATAACTACTACTACAACAACAACAACTACTACTACTACTTCTTCTTCAACTATTTCTACTCAAACTCCTACTACTACTACTACTACCACCAATACTACTCCTACTTCTTCTTCTACTACTACTACTCCTCCTCTTCCTATTACTACTACTACTACTACCACTACTACTACTCTTACTGCTACTACTATTACTACCATAATTACTACTACCACTCATACTATTACTTTGAGTGCTACTACTACTACTAGTACTAATACTACTACTACTACTACTCCTACTGCTGCTGCAGTTATTGCTGCGGCTACTGCAGCTACGACTACTATGGCTGCTACTACTACTACTACTATTATTGTTACAACAACTACTCCTACTGCTTGTCTAACTGCTACTACTAGCACTACTACTCTTACTACTATTACCACTACTTCTGCTACTACTACTACAATAACTACTATGAATACTTTAACAACAACTATTACTCCTACTACTACTCTTACTACTACTACTATAACTACAATTAGTGCTACTACTACTACAACTATGCTGACTGCTACTACTACTACTGCTGCTGCTACTACTGCTACTACTCCTGCTACTACAACTACCACTACTACCACTATTACTATTACTACTACTATTGTTACTGCTACTACTAATACTACTCCTACTACTACTATTGCTCCTACCACAACTATTACTATTGCTATTACTACTACTATTACTACTACTGCTGTTGCTGCTGCTACTACTCCTACTAGTACTCCTACTACTACACCTACTTCGAATAACTACTACTATTATTGTTGCTACGATTACTACTACTACACCTATTACTACTCCTCGTCCTCGTCCTCCTCCTCCTCCTCCTACTACTACTACTCCTCTTACTACCATTACTCTTACTACTGTTACTAGTACTGCTACAACTACTACTAGCACCCTTACCACTACAACTACTACTACCACTACTACTACCACTACTCTTATTGCTACACTTACTCCTACACCTACTGCAATTACTACTATTACAACTGCAACCACTACTATTACTACTACTGCTAATGCTACTTACTACTACTATTATCGTTGTTGTAGTTACTAGTACTACAATAATTACTACTACAGCTTCGGCTACTACTGCTGCTGCTACTACTACTTCTTCTACAACTACTACTATTACTACGGCTGCTACCCTTACAACTACGACTACTACTTCTACCACTACTATTACCACTACAACTATGGGTACTACTAGCACTACAACTATTACTACTACTACAATTGCTACTACTGCTGCCACTACTAATGTTACTACTATTACTACCACCACGACTACTACTACTACAACTACTCCTACTGCTACTACTACTACTCTAGTACTACTACTACCACAACTCTAGTACTACTACTACTATGATTGCTGCAACAACAACTCCTACCACTACTACTAGTACTAATACTACTACTACTTCTACTACTACTACTACCACTACCATAACTATTACTACCCCTATTGCTATTGCTACTACCACTACTGCAACTATAACTACTACTGCAACTATTGTTGCTGTTACTACAACTTGTACTAGAACTACTAAAACTGCAACTCATACTCCTACTGTCACTACTATAACTAATACTGCTAATACTTCTACTACTACTGCAACACTTACTAATACTAGAACGATAACTACTACTACTAAACTCCTTCAACTACTACTACAACTACTTCTGCTACTGCTACTACAGCTACTACTACTGCTGCAGCTACTACTAGTAGTACCACAACAACTACTACTAATACTACCACAAATATTACTACTACTATGACTACTACTACAGAAATGGCCATTACAGCTTCTGCTACTACTGCTGCTACTACTCTAATTACTGCTACTACTACTATTACTACTACAGCTGGTACTACAACTACTAAAACATCTCCTACTACTACTGCTACTACAACTCCTACTACTACCACAACAACTCCTACTGCTGCTACTGCTACAACTACCACTTCTACTACTACTACTACTACTTCTACTACTACTACCACTACTACTACTACTGCTGCTGATGCTACAGCAACAACTACTACTAATACTTCTACTACTCCTACTGCCCCAACTATTACTACTACTATAGCAACAACTACAACAACTACTACTACTTCGACTACAACTACTACAACTATGGCTTCTACTACTGTAACAACTATTTCTACTACTACCGCTAATACTACTACTACTATTGCTTCATTTCTTCTACAACAACTACTACTAGCACCACTACTTCTCCTACAACTACTACTATTACTACAAATAATACTACTACTTTGACTACTACAACTACTAAAACATGTCCTACTATTACCACTACTACTACTTCTACTACTACTAATACTGCAACAACAATAACTACTACCACAAGTACTACTTTTGCAACTACTGCTACTACTACTGCTACTAATACTACCACTCTAAATATTATAGCTACTACTACTACTACTATAACTATTACTATTACTATTAGTAGTAGCAGTTTTAGTAGTCATAATATTAGTAGTAGTAGTGGTAGTAGCAGTAGTAGCAGTAGCATCAATAGTACTTTTAGCAGCAACAATAGTAGTAATGGCAATAGTAGCAGTAGTAGTAGTGGTTATTGTAGTAGCTAAGTAGCAATTGGAGTTATAGTAGAAGTAGTAGCTATAGTAGTAGTAGTAGTAAGAGTATTAGTTGAAGGAGTATTAGTAGTACTAGCAGCAGTAGATGTAGTAGTAGTGTAGCAGCAGTAGTAGTAGTAGTAGCAACAGTTGTAGTACTAGCAGTGGTAGTAGTAGTAGGAGTACTAGCAATAGCCACTGCAGCTATAAAAGCAACATCAGTAGCAATAGTAGTAGTAGTAGCAGCAGCAGCAGCAATAGGAGTAGTAGTAGTTATAGTCATAGTAGTAGCAGTAATAGTAGTAATAGTTGTTGTTGTTGTTGTAGTAATAGTAGTTATTGTAATAGTAGTAGGATTAGTAGTTGTTGTTTTTGTTGTTTTTGTAGTAGTAAAGGTATTAGTAGGAGTAGTAATAGCTGTAATATTTGTAGTAGTAGTGGAAGTAGCGGCAGTAGTAGTAGTCGTAGCTGTAATAGGAGTGGTAATAGTTGTAGTGGTAATAGTAGGAGTTTGAGTCACATAGCAGTAGTTGAAGTCTGAGTAGTAGTTGTAGTAGCAGGATCCAAAGCAGGAGTAGAAGTAGTAGTAGTATCTGTAATAGGAGTGGTAATAGTTGTAGTGGTAATAGTAGTGGTAGTAATTATACTAGTAACCGTAGTAATAGTTGTAGTCGTAGCAGCAGTAGTAGTAGCAAAAATAGTAGCCGTGGTAATAGTAGTGGTAGTAATTATATAAGTAATAGTAGTAGTAGTAGCAGCAAAAATAGTAGTAGTAGTTGTTATACTAGTCATAGTAGTAGTAGTAGTAAGAGTTGGAGTAAGAGTATTAGTATGAGTTAGAGTAGTAGTAGTGGTTGGAGGAATAGTAGTAGTAGTACTACAAATATGAGTATGTGTAGTACTAGGAGTGGTAGTTATAGGAGTAGTAGCAGTAGTAGTAGTCGTAGCAGGCGTAGGAGTAGTTGTAGTAATAGCTCTAGTAGCAGTAATAGTAGTAGCAGTAGTAATAGTAGTAGTAGCTATTATTATAGTAGTGGTTGTAGTAGTAGGAGTAACACTAGTAGCAGTAATAAGAGTTACAACAGCAGCAGTAGTAGTAGTATTGGAAACAGCAGCAGTAGTAGTAGAAGTCAGAACAGCAGTACTAGTAGTAGTAGAAGTAGTAGTAGCAATAATAGCAGAAGTAGTAGTAGTAGCCGTAGTAGTCATAATTATGGCAATAGTAGTAGATGTAGCATTAGTCGCAGTAGTAGTAGTTGTAGAAGTTGTATAAGTAGTTGCAGTAGTGATAGTAATAGTAGTAGTAGATGTCATAGTAGTAGTAGTAGTAGTAGTAGTAGTAGTAGTAGTAGTAGTAGGAGGAGGAGGAGGAGGAGGAGGAGGAGGAGGAGGAGGAGCTACAGCAGCAGCAGTAGTAGCAGTAGTTGTTATTGTTGTAATAGCCACAATAGTAGTAATAGTAGCTACAATAGTTGTATTGGATATAATAATAGAAGTTGTAGTAGCAGCAGCGACAATTGCAGTCTTAGTTATAGTGGAAGTAGAAGTTGTAGTAGTAGTAATCATAGTAATAGTAGTAATAGTAGCAGCAGAAATAGTAGCAGTAGTAGAAATAGTAGTATTAGTTGTTGTAGTAGTACTAGTTGTAGTAGTAATAGAAGTAGTAATAGTAGTAGTAGAAGTAGCAGTAGTAGTTGTAATAGTAGTACTAGTAATAGTTGTATTGGTGGTAGTAGTAAGAGTCATAGTAGTAGTAGTAGTAGATAAAGTAGTAGTAGTAGTAGTAGGAGTTGGGGTAGCAATAGTAGTAGCAGGGGAAAGAGTAGGAGTAGCAGTAATAGTAGTTGTAGTAGTAGTAGTATTAGTAGTAGTAGTCGTAGTAGGAGTAGGAGTAGGAGGAGTAGGAGTAGGAGTAGTTGTAGGACTCATAGTAGTTAGAGTAGTGATAGTAGTACTAGTAGCAGGAGTAGTAGTTGCAGTAGTAGGAGTGGGAATAGGAGAAGTAGAAGTGGTACTAGTAGTAGTAGTTGTAGCAACTATAGCAAATGTAGTTGTCATAGTAGTAGTTGTTGAGGTAGTAGCTGTAGTTGTATTAGAAGTAATGGGAGTAGTAGTTGTATTAGCAGTAACAATAATAGTAGTAGTATTTGTAGTGGTAGCAGAAGTAGCAACTATCGCTGTAGGAGTTGTAGCAGCTGTAGGAGTTGTAGTAGTTGTAGTTGTAGTAGTAGTAGTTGTAGTAGTCAGGGTACTCGCAGGAGATGGAGTTGGAATAAGACTACTAGTAGGAGTTGTAGTAGAAATAGTTACTAGTGGTAAAAGTAGTCAAAGTAGCTGTAGTTGTAGTAGTGGTAGTAGTACAAGTAGTAGTAGTAGCGGTAGGAGTAGTCGTTATAGTAGTAGTAGCAGTAGTAGAAGTAGAAGTAGTAGTAGTAGTAATAGTATTAGTAATAGTAGATGTAGTAGAAGCAGTGGTCTGGGTAGTAGTAGGAGCAGTAATAGTAGGGGAAGTAGTAGTGGCAATAGTTGTAGTAGTAATATTAGTTGTATTAGATGTGGTAGTAGCAGTAGTAGTAGTGGTAATAATCATAGTAGTAGTAATAGCAGTAGTAATAGTAGTAGTAGTAGTAATAGTAGAAGTTGTAGTATGAGCATTAGGAGCAGCAGTAGTAGAAGTAGTAGTAGTACTAGTAGTGGTTGTTGTAGTAGTAGTAGTAGTAGTAGGGGGAATAGTAGTCGTAGCAGAAGTAGGAGCAGCGGTAGTAACTGCAGTAGTAGTAGTAGTAAGAGTAGTGGTCATAGTAGTAGTTGTAATAGTAGGAGTATCAGTAGAAGTAGTTATAGTAGAAGTGGTAATAGAAGTAGAAGTAGCAGTTCAAGTAACAGTAGGGGTAGCAATAGGAGTAACAGTAGGAGTAGCAGAAGTAGTAACAACAATAGCAATAGCAACAACAATAGTAGTAGTAACAACACCAGTAGGTGTAGTAGCTATAATAGTAGTAGGTTGTTGTTGTTGTTGTATTAATAGTATCTGTAGTAGTAGTAGTAATAATACTAGTAGTAGTGATAAATGCAGTAGTAGTAGGAGTAGTGGTAGTAGTAGTAGTAACACTAGTAGTTGTAGATGGAATATTAGGGGTAGTACTAGTAGTAGTAGTAGTAGTAGTAGTAGCAACAGCAGCAGCAGCAGTAGTAGTGCTAGTGGTTGTAGTCATAGAAGAAGTAGTAGCCAAACTGATAGCGATATTAGTTGTGGTAGCAGTAGTAGAGGTAGTAGTAGTAGTAGTAGTAGTAGTAGTAGTTATTGTATTAGGAACAAGAGGAGGAGGTTTAGTAGCAGCAGCTGCAGTAGTAGTTGTTGTTGCAGTAGTAGTAGTTATGGTAGTAGCAGTAGTGGAAGAAGTAGTAGTACTAGCAATAGAAGTAGTAGTACAAGTACTATTAGTAGTAGTAGCAGCAGTAGTTGTAGTAGATGTAGTAATAATAGCAGGAGGAGTAGAAGTCATAGTCGTAGTAGTAGTAGTAATAATAACAGTAGTGGTAGTAGCAACAACAGTAGTTGTAGTAGTAGTTTTAGTAGATATAGTAGCAGGTGTAGTAGTTGTAGTTGTAGTAGTTGTTGTATTAATAGGAGTAGCAGCATTAGAAGGAGTAGTCATAGTTGTAATAGTAGTAGGAGGAGTAGTAGTAGTAGAAGTAGCAGCAGTAGCAGGAGTTCTAGTAGTTGCGGTTGTTGTGATTATTGCTATGGAAGAAGTATTAGTAGTCATAGTAGTAGCGGTATGACTAGTAGGAGGAGTGGGAGTAGTATTAGGAGTAGTATGAGAAGCAGAAGGAGTAGGATTAGTAGTAGGAGTAGTAGTCAGTGAAGTAGTAGTGGGAGTAGTTGTAGTGGTAGTAGTAGTAATAATAATGGTAGTAGTAGTAGTAGTAGTAGCAATAGTAGTTGTAGTATTAGTGGCAGTAGTAGCAGTAGTGGAAGGTGTACTAGTTGCAGAAATAGTTATAGTTGTAATAGTAGGATTAGTAGCTATAGTAGGAGTTTAGTAGTAGTAGTAGTAGTAGTATTAGTAGTTGCAGTTGTTGTTGTTGTAGTACTCGAAGCAATGGTAGGAGTAGTTGTAGGAGGAGGAGGAGTAGTAGTATTAGTAGTTAGAGTGTTAGGAGTAGTAGTAATAGTAGTAGTTGTAGTAATAGTAGTTGTAGCAATAGTAGTAGTTGTAGAAGTAGTAGCAGTATTAGTAGGAGTAGTAGTACTAGTCAAAGTAGTTGTAGCAGCAGAAGTAGTAGTAGTTGTAGTAGTAGTATTATTTGTAGAAGAAGTGACAGTACTAGTAGTAGTAGTAGTATTAGTTGTAGAAGAAGTAACAGTAGTAGTAGTAGTGGTAATAGTAGTGGTAGTAGGAGTAGCAGTAGCAGCAGGAGTGCTGGGAATAGTAGTAGCAGTAGTGGCAATAGCAGTATTGGTAGTGGTAATGGTAGTAGTACTAGAAGTAGTAGAGGTAGCAGCAGAAGTAGAAGTAGTACTAGAATAGGAGTTGTAGTTGTAGTTGTAGTAGTGGTAGTGGTAGTGGTAGTAATAGGAGTAGTAGTTTAAATAATTGCAGGAGAAGGAGTAGTAGTGGTGGGAGTAGTAGTAGAAGTAGCTGTAGCTGTAGTGGTAGTAGAATTGATTGTAGTAGTAGTAGTAGTAGTAGTAGTAGTAGTAGTAGTAGTAGAAGCAGAATTTGTAGTAGTAGTTGTTGTAGTGTAGCAGCAATAATTGTATTAGTTGTAGTAGTTGTTGTAGTAGTTTTAATAATAGTAGCAATAGTAGTCATAGTTGTAGTAGTAGTTGTAGTAGTTGTCACCATAGTAGAAGTAGTTGGAGTATTAGTAGTATAATTAACAGTAGTAGTGGTAGCTACTGCAGTAGTAGTGCTGGCAGTATTGATGGAAGCAGTAGTAATAGCAATAGCTGCAACAGCAGCAGTAGCAGTAGCAGTAGTTGCCGTAAAAGTAGTAGCAATATTTCTAGCAGTAGTAGTCACAGTAGTCGGAGTGGTAGTAGGAGTAGGAGGAGGAGTAGCAGTAGTAGTAGGAATAGTTGTCGTGGTAGAAGTTGTAACAAAAGTAGTAGTTGTAGAAGAAGTCATAATAGTTGTAGTAGTAGTGGTAGTAGTAGTAATAGTAGGAGTAGCAGTAGTACGAACATTTGGAGTACTAGTAGTAGTTGTTGTTGTTGTTATTATTATAGAATAAGTTGTAGTTGTAGTTGTAGTAGTAGTAGCAGGATTAGCGGCAATAGCATAACACCAGTAGCAAGAGTACTATTAGTAGTACTAGTCATAGTGGTATTAGGAGCAGCAATAGGAGTTGGAGTAGGAGCAATAATCGGTGTAGTAGTAGTTGTAGTAGTAGTATTAGCAACAATAATAGTAATAATAGTAGTAGTAGTACTAGTTGTATAGTAGTAGTTGTTGTTGTTGTTGTAGTAGCAGTTGTAGTGGTAGTAGTAGTTGTGGTAGTAGAAGTTGCAGTACAAGTAGTAGTAGTAGATATAGCCGAAGAAGTAGTAGTAGGAATAGTAGTAGTATTAGAAGTAGTTGTTGTTGTTGTTGTTGTAGTAGTTGGAATAGTGGTAGTAATAGTAGTTGTTGTAGCAGTTGTAGCATTTGTAGTAGCAGAAGTAGTAGTTGTTGTTGTAGCCGCAGTAGTAGTAGTACTATTAGTAGTCATAGTATTAGAAGTCATAGTATTAGAAGTAATAGTAGTAGTTGTAGTAGTATTAGCAGCCGCAGTAACAGTAGTAGTATTATTAGCTGTAGTAGAACCAGAAGTAGCCAAAGTAGAAGTGGTAGTATTAGTAGCAGCAGAAGCAGTTGTTGTAGTAGTAGCAGCAAAAGCAGTAGTAGCGACAGCAGCAATAGTCATAGTAGAAGTGGTTGTTATAGTAGGGCTAGTAGTAGTAGCCGTAGAAGTAGTAATAATAGTAGCTGTAGCTATGGTAATAGTAGTAGTAGTAGGAGTAGTAATAATAGTAGCAGTAGTAGTAATAGTAGTCGTAACAGCTGTAGAAGTAGCTGTAGTCGCAATAGTAGAAGTAGTAGTGAAGTAGTTGTAGTTGTAGTAGGAGCAGTAGTGGTTGCAGTAGTTGTTGTAGCAAAAGTGGTAGTAGTAGTAATGGTAGAAGTAGTAGTAGAAGCAATATTAGAAGTAGCAGTAGTAGTGGTAATAGTAGGAGTAGTAGGAGTAGTGATAGCAATAGCAGTAGTAGTAATAATAGTAGTAGTGGTGGCGGCGACAGCAGCAACAATAGTAGTTGTTGTAGCAATAGTACTAGTAGTAGTAGGAGTAGGAGTAGGAGTAGTAATGATAATAGTAGTAGTTGTTGTTGTAGCAGTAGTAGTAGTTGTAGGTGGAGTAGTAGTAGTAGGAACTGGAGTAGCAGCAATAGTCGTAATGGTAGCAGTAGTAGTAGTACTACTACTAGGAGTTGTAGTATTAGTAGTAGTACTTGTTGGAGTAGTAGTAGTAGCAGTAGTAGGAGTAGTAATAGGCATAATAGTAGTAGTAGTAATAGTAGTTGCAGCAACAGCAATTGTAGAAGTAGTTGCAACCGCAGCACTAGTAGTAGTAGTTATTGTAGTGGCAGTTGTAGTAGTCGTAGTAGTAGAACTAGTAGTAGTAGTTGTTGTTGTGGTAGTAGTCGTAGTAGTTGTTGTTGTTGTTGTAGTAGTAGTAATAGTAGCAGCTGTAGGAGAAGTAGCTGTGGTAGTAGTAGTAGTGGTAGTAGTAGTATTAGTCGTAGGAGTATTTGTAGCAGTAGTAGTAGCAATGCTAGTAGTTGAGGTAGCAGTAGTAGAAGTTGTACTAGTTGTAATAGTAGTAATAGTCATAGTAGGAGTTGGAGTAGGAGCAGTAGTAGGAACAGTAGTAGTTGGAATTGTGGTAGTATTAGTAGTAGTTGTTGTTGTTGTAGCAGTAGCAGCAACAAAAGTAGTAGTAGTTGTTGTAGTTGTAGTTGTAGTAGCAACAGTAGTAGAAGGAGAAGTAGTAGTCGTAGTAGTAGTAATATTAGTATGCTCAGTAGCTATAATAGTAGTAGCAGTAGTAGTTGCAGTACTAGTAGCATTCGTTGTAGTAGTAGCAGCAGCAGCAGCAGTAGTAGAAGTAGTAGTAGCAGAAGTGGTAGTAGTAGCAGTAGTAGTTATAGTAGTAACAGTAGTAGCAGTAGTAGCAGTAGTACTTGTAGCAACAGTAGCAGTATCAATAGCAATAGAAATCGTAGTAGTAGTGGTGGTGGTGGTAGTAGTAGTAGTAGTAGTACTAGTATGAAAAGTTGTAGTAGTAGTACTAGTAAAAGTTATAGGAGTAGTAGTAGTAGTAGTATTAACAGAAGTTGTAGTAATAGTAGAAGTAGGAGTAGTAGTAGTAGCAGAAGAAGCAACACCTGTAGTTGCAGAAATAGTCGCAATTGGAACAGTAGTTATGGAAGTAGTAGTAGTCGTAGTTGTAGCAGTTATACTGTTACTAGTAGTAGTAGTACTAGCAGTGGTGGTGGTGGTGGTAGTAGTAGTAGTAATAGTAGTAGTTGTTGTTGTTGTAATAGTAGTGGTTGTAGTAATAGTTCTAGTAGTAGTGGTAGTACTAGTAGTAGTAGTAGTAGTGGTAGGAGTAGTAGGAGTACGAGTAGGAGTAGGAGTAGTAGGAGTAGTAGTACTAGTAGGAGTAGTAGGAGTAGTAGTAGTAGCAACAGCAGTAGTAGTAGTAGTAATGGTAGTAGTAGTAGTTGTTGTTGTCGCAATAGCAGTAGTAGTAGCAGTAGTAGTAGTAGTAATGGTAGTAGTAGTAGTAGTTGTTGTCGCAATAGCAGTAGTAGTAGCAGTAGTAGTAGGAATAGGAGTAGAAGTAGTAGTAGTAGTTGTTGTAGCAATTATAGTTGTAGTTAGAGTAGTAGTTGTAGTAGAAGTTGGAGTAGGAGTTGTATTAAGAGTTGTTGTAGTAAACAGCAGTAGGAATAGGAGTAGAAATAGTAGTAGTAGCAGTTATAGGAGTAGTAGCAGCAGTAATAGTAGTAGGAATAATGGTAGTAGCAGTAGTAGAAGTCGGACTAGTTGTAGGAGTAGGATTTTGAGTCGCAGTAGTGGTTACAGTAGTACTAGTAATAGTTATATTTGTAGTAGTTGTAGTAGTAGCAGCAGTAGTAGTAGGAGTACTACTTGTGGTAGTGGTGATAACAGTAGTAATAGTAGTATTAGTAGTAGTAGTAGTAGTAGTAGTAACAGCAGTAGCAGCAGTACAAGCGGTCATAGTAATAGTAGTATTAGTAGCAGTAGCAGCAGTACTAGTATTAGTAGTAGTAGTATTAGCAGTAGTAGAGAAGTAGCGGTAGCAGTAGTAGTATTGGTAGTAGTAGTTGTTGTAGTAGTAGTGATAGTCGTAGCAGGAGTTGGAGTCTGAGCAGTTGCAGGAGTAGTTGTAGTTGGAGTAGTGGTAGTAGTAGAAGTTGTAGTTGGAATCATAGTAGGAGTAGTAGTAGTAATAGTTACAGTTATAGCAGCAGAAGTTTCAGAAGTAGTGGTAGTTGTTGTAGCTGCAGCAACAGTAGTAGTAGAAGTAGTTGTAGTAGTACTATTAGGAGCCACAGTGACAATAGTAATAGTAGCAGTAGTAGTGGCTGTTGTAGTAGCAGTAGTGGTAGTAGTTGCAGTAGTAGTAGCAGCAATAGCAATTGCAATAGCAAAAGTAGTAGTAGTAGCAGTAGAAGTGACAGAAGTAGCAGTGGTAGTAGCAGTAGAAGCAGTAGGAGTAACAGTTGGGGCAGTAGTAGTAGCAGCTGGAGCAGTAATAGTAGAAGTAGTAATAGTAGTAGGTATAGTTGTAGTAGTAGTAATAGCAGTAGTTGTAGTTGTACAAGTAATAACAATAGAAGTAGTTGCAGTTGTAGTTGTAGTAATAGTGGTAGTAGTAGTAGTAGTAGTAGTTGATCTAATAGTTGTAGTAGTAGTAGGAGGAGGAGTAGTAGCAATAGTAGGAGTAGTAATTGTTGTCATAGTAGTTGAAGTAGTGGTAGTAGCAATAGTACTTGGTGTAGTACCTGTAGTAGTAGTAGTAGAAGTTGAAGTAGAAGTAGTAGTTGTTGGAGTGGTAGAAGTAGTAGTAGTAGTAATAGTAATAGTAGAAGCAGTAGTAGTAGGCGTGTTAGGGATATTTGCAGCAATAGTAGTAGAACTAGTAGTAGGAATAGTACGAGTAGTGGTAGTAGTAGCAGTAGTAGTAGTATCAGAAGTAGTAGTCGGAGTTTTAGTTGTAGTAATCTTGGTGGTTGTAGACGTAGATGTAGTAGTAGTAGTAGTAGCAACAACAGTATCGGTAGTGGTAGTTGTAGTAATAGTAGTAGTAGTAGTAGAAGTAGAAGTTGTAGCAGCAACTGTAGTGGTAGCAGTAGCAGTAGTAGTAGTAGGAGTAGAAGTAGGAGTAGTACACTGAATAGGTGCAGAAGAGGGAGTAGTAGTAGTCGTAGTAGTAGCAGTAGGAGTAGTAGAATTAATTGTTGTAACTGTAGTAGATGTAGTAGGAGTAGTAGTAGTAGTTGTAGTAGGAGTTGTAGTAGAAGTAGAAGCAATATTAATAGTAGTAGCAGTTTTAGTATTAGTGGTAGTAGTAGTAGAAGTAACATTAGCAGTAGGAGTAGTAGTAATAGTCGTAGTAGTAGTACCAGCGACAACAAGAGTAGTAGTAGTAGTTGTTGTTGTTGTTGTTGTTGTCGTAGTAATAGTAGCAATAGTAGTCGTAGTTGTAGTAGAAGTCATAGTAGTAGTAGTAATAGTAGAAGTATTAGTAACAATAGTAGTTGTTGTGGTTATTGTTGTTGTTATAGTTGTTGTAGTAGAAGGAGCAGTAGTAGAAGTAGTAGCTGAAGTAGTACTAGTTGTAGTAGTAGTTGTTGTTGTTGTTGTAGTAGTAGTAGGAGTTGCAACAACAGCAGTAGCAACCCCAACAACAATGGTAGTAGTTATAGTAGTAGTATTAGCCGTAGTAGAAGCAATAGTCGTACTTCTAGAAGTAGTTGTAGCAATAGTAGTAGTAGTCGCGGTAGTACCAATAGTAGTAATAGTAGTAGTAATAGTAGCGTTAATAGCAGATGTGGCAGTCGTAGTAATAGCAGGAGTATTAGTAGTAGTTGTTATTGTAGTTATTGTCTTAGGTGTAGCAATTGTACTTGTAGTAGTAGTAGCAGTAGTTTCAGTAGTAGTCACAGTAGTCACAGTAGTAGCAGAAGTGGCAACAATAGTAGCAGTAGCTACACTAGTAGCAGTAGTTTTAGTGGTAGTTGTAGTAATAATAGTAGGAGTAGCAACAATAGTAGGAGTAGTAGTAGCAGTAGTTGTTGTTGTTGTTGTTGTTGTAGTAGTAGTAGTAGCCATAGTCGAAGCTGTAGTAGTCATAGAAATAGTAAAAATAGTAGTTGTTTTTGTAGTAGTTGTAGTCATAGTAGTGGTAGTAGCAAACGAAGTAGTAGTAGTAGTAGTTATTGTTGTTGTGGAAAAAGTCGTAGTAGTTGTAGTTCTTGTTGTTGTAGAAGAAGTGGTAGTAGTAGTAGTAGCAGTAGTAGTAGTAGTAGAAATAGCAGCAGTAGTAGCAACAGGAGTACTCATAGTTGTAGTAGTAGAAGGAGTAGTAGTACTATTATTAGTAGTAATAGTAGAACCGATGGGAGTATTGGTGGTGGCAGTAGTAATATTAGTAGTACTAGTAGTAGTGGTTATAGTAGAAGAAGTAGTAGTAGTAGTAGTATTAGTAGTAGGAGCAGGAGGAGAAGTTGCATGAATAGTTGCAGGAGAAGTAGTAGTACGTAGAGTAGTAGTAGTAGTAGGGTAGCAGTAGTTATTGTTGTTGTTGTGGAAGAAGTGTTAATAGACATAGTAGTAGTATTAGAAGTTGTCTGAGCAGTAGCATTAGCAGCCGCAAGAGTACGAGTGTAGTAGTAGTAGTATTAGTAGTAGTATTTGGAGCGACAAAAAGAGTAGGAGTAGTAGAAGTAGTAGCAGTTGTAGTATTAGTACTAGTAGTAATAGTAATAGCTTTAGCAGCAGCGGTAGCCATAGTTGTAATCGTAGTATTTGTAGTAGTAGTAGTAGTAGGAGTAGGAGTACTTGTAGGAGTAGAAGTTGGAGTGGGAGTAGTAGTAAGAGTTGTAGTAGTAGTAGTAGTACTTGTATTAAGAGAAGTAGTAGTAATAGTAGAAGTAGGAGTAGTAGTAGTAGCAAAAGAAGCAGCAGCCGTAGTAGCATAAATAGTAGCAGTTGGAGTAGTAGTTATGAGTAGTAGTAGTCGTAGCTGTAGTAGTAATACTATTACTAGTAGTAGTAGTAGTACTAGCGGCGGTAGTGGTGGTGGTGGTCGTAGTAGTAATAGTAGCAGCAGTACTAGTTGTAGTAGTAGTTTTTGTAGTAGTAGTGGTAGTACTGCTAGTAGTAGCAGCAGTGGTAGAAGTAGTTGGAGTAGGAGGAGTAGTAGTAGTGTAGTAGTAGAAGTAGGAGTAGGAGTAGTAGGAGCAGTGGTTGTAGTAAGAGTAGTTGTAGCAGCAGCAACAGCAGTAGTAATAGTAATGGTAGTAGTAGTAGTTCTTGTTGTAACATTAGTACTAGTTGTAGCAGTTGTCGTAAGAGGAGTAGTGGTAGTAGCAATAGTTGAAGGAATAGGGTTAGGAGGAGTAGTAGTAGTTGTTGTAGGAATTGTAGTTGTAGTTAGAGTAGTAGTAGGAGTAGAAGTTGGAGTAGGAGTTGTATTCAGAGTTGTTGTAGTAGCAGTAGTAGGAATAGGAGTAGTAATAGTAGTAGTAACAGTTATAGGAGTAGCAGGAGCAGCAGTAATAGTAGTAGCAATAATGGTAGTAGAAGTAGTAGACATAGTAGTAGTTATAGAAGTAGGATTTGGATTACCAACAGTGGTTATAGCAGTAATAGTAGTAGTTATATTTGTAGTAGTTGTAGTAGTTGCAACTGTAGCAGTAGGAGTAGTAGTTGTGGTAGTGGTGATAACAGTAGTAATAGTAGTATTAGTAGTAGTAGTAGTAGTAGTAGCAGTAGCAGTAGTATGTGCGGTAGTAGTATTATTAGTAGTAGTAGGGTAGTAGTAGTAGCAGTAGTAGTATTGGTTGTAGTGGTGGTAATTATGTTGGTAGTATTAGTAGTAATAGCATTAGTAGTAGTAGTAGTAGTAATAGTTGTAGTAGGAGTTGGAGCAGGAGCAGTAGAAGGACTAGTCGTAGTTGGAGTAGTGGTAGTAGTAGAAGTTGTAGTTGGAATCATAGTAGGAGTAGTAGTTGTTGTTGTTGTAGTTATAGCAGCAAAAGTATCAAAACTAGTGGTAGTTGTTGTAGCTACAATAGTAGTTATAGTAGTAGTAGAAGTAGTATAAGTAGTTATAGTAGTAGCACTATTAGTAGCTGGAGCGGCAGTAGTAGTTGTAGCAGTAGTAGTGGCAGTTGTAATAGTGGTAGTGGTAGTAGTTGTAAAAGTTAAAGCAGCACAGCAGTTGCAATAGCAAAAGTAGTAGTAGTAGCAGCAGTAGTAACTGAAGTAGCAATGGTAGTAGCAGTAGTAGCAGTAGTAGTAACAGTTGTGGCAGTAGTAGAAGTAGTAATAGTAGTAATAGTAAAAGTAGTAGTAGTAGTAGTTGTAGTTGTAGTAGTGGTAGAAGCAATAGTTATAGTTGTACAAGTAATAATAATAGAAATAGTAGTAGTAGTTGTACTTGTAGTAGTAGTAGTAGTAGTTGCGGCAGTAGTAGCAATAGTAGTAATAGTATTAACAGTAGTAGCAATAGTAATAGTAGCAGCAGTAGTAGAAGTAATAGTTGTACTACGAGTAGTAGTTGTAGTAGTTGTAGTTATAGTAGTAGCAGTAGCAGCAGCAGCAGCAGCAGCAGTAGTAGTAGTAGTTAGAGTAGCAATAGTAGGGAGTAGTACTTGTTCTCATAGTAGTTGTAAGTAGCAGTAGTAGTACTTGGTGTATTACCTGTAGTAGTAGTACTAGAAGAAGTAGAAGTGATAGTTGTCGAAGGAGTGGTCGAAGCATTAGTAGTAGTAGTAGTAGAAGTAATAGTAGTAGGCGTGTTAGGGATATTTGCAGCAGTAGTAGTAGTACTAGTAGTAGGCATAGTACGAGGAGTGGTACTAGTAGCAGTAGTAGTAGTACTAGAAGTAGTAGTAGGAGTTTTAGTAGTAGTAATCTTGGTGCTTGTAGTCGCTGATCTAGTAGTAGTAGTTGTAGTAGTTGCAGTAGTAGTAGTAGTAGTAGCAACAGTAGTATTGGAAGTAGTAATAGTAGTAGTAGTAGCACTAGCAGTAGTGGTCGTACTAGTAGAAGTAGAAGTTGTAGCAGTAGCAGAAGTGGTAGTAGTAGTAGTGGTAGTAGTAGTAGTAGTAATAGTAGGAGTAGGAGTATTACGCTGAATAGGTGCAGGAGGAGTAGCAGTAGGAGTAGTAATAGTAGAAGCAGCAATAGTAGTAGAATTAATTGTAGTGACAGCAGTAGAAGTAGTAGGAGTAGTAGTGGTAGTTGTAGTAGAAGTTGGAGTACAAGTAGAAGCAAAATTACTAGTAGTCGCAGTTATAGTAGTAGTAGTAGTAGTTGTAGCAGTAGCAGGAGTGGTAGTAGTTGTAGTTGTTGTTATTATAGTAATAATAGCAAGAGTAGTCGGTGTTGTAGCAGAAGTCATCGTAGTAGTTGTAGTAATAGTAGAAGTATTAGTAACAATAGTAGTTGTTGTTGTTATTGTTATTGTTATAGTAGTTGTAGTAGAAGGAGCAGTAGTAGAAGTTGTGGTTGAAGTAGTTCTAGTAGTATTAGTAGTAGTTGTAGGAGTTTCAACAGTAGTAGTAGCAACCGCAGCAACAAAAGCAGCAGTAGTAGTTGTAGTATTAGCCGTAGTAGAAGTTATAGTAGTACTTGTAGAAGTAGTAGTAGTAGTAGTAGAAGTAGTTGTAGCGGTAGTAGTGGAAGTTATAGTAGTAGTAGTAGTTGCAGTAGTACCAATAGTAGTAATAGTAATAGTAGTAATAGATGTTGCAGTCGTAGTAGCAGCAAGAATATTAGTAGTAGTTGTTGTCCTTGTTGTTGTCTTAGTTGTAGCAATTGTAGTAGTAGTAGCTATAGTTGCAATAGTATTTGCAGTAGTCTTAGTAGTAGCAGAAGTAGTAGCAGTAGTACCAATAGCTGCAGTTGTAGTTGTAGTAGTAAGTGTAGTTGTAGTAATAGTTGCAATAGTAGCAGTTGTGGTGGCCAGAGTAGTATAAGCCATAGTAGCAGCAGTAGTAGCCGTAGTAGTAGTAGTAGCAGTAGTAGAAGTAGCAGCAGCAATAGTAGCAGTAGTTGTTATTGAAGTTGCAATAGTATTAGTAGTAGTGGTAGCAGCTGCAGCTGCAATAGTAGAAGTAGTAATCGTAGTTGCACAAGCAAATGTAGTAGTAGTAGTTTTACTAGACGTAGAGGTAGAAGTAGCAGTGGTTGTAGTAGTAGGAGTTGTAGTAGTTGTGGTAGTAGGAGTAGTAGTAGTAGTTGGAATAGAAGTATGAGTAGTAATAGTAGTAGCAGAAGTCGCGGTAGTAGCAATAGTTGCAGTAGTACCAGTAGTCATAGTAGTAGTCGAAGTTGTAGTAGTAGTAGTAATAGCTGTAGCAATAGTAATAATAGTAGTAGTGGCAGTAGTCATAGTTTTAGCTGTAGTAATAGCAGTAGTAGTAGCAATTGTTGCAATAGTATTAGTCGTACTAGCCCAGTAGTAGTAGTACTATAGTAATAGTAATAATAGTAGTTGTAGCAGTTGTAGTAAAAGTAGTAGTAGTCATTGTGGCAGTAGTAGTCGTACTAGTAATAGTAGTGATAACAGTTGCAGTCATAGCAGTCAAAGTAGCATTAGTCAAAGAAGTAGTAGTAGTTGTTGTTGTAGTAATAGCAGTCATAGTAGTAATAGTAGAAGTAGGGATAGCAGCAATACTAGTAACAGTAGTAGTAGCAGAAGCAGCAGTAGCAGTAGTAGCAGCAGCAGTAGTAGCAGTAGTGGTTGTTGTTGTTGTTGCAATAGTATTAGCAGTAATAGCAGTATCAACAGCAGCAGCAGTAGTATTGTCGTTAAATGTCGAAGTAATAGTAGTTGCAAAGGTTGTAGTAGTAGAAGTAGTAGTAGTAGCAGTAGCCATAACAGTAGTAGAAGTAGTAATAGTAATAACAGAAGTAGTAGTATTTTGAGTAGTAATAACAGCAACAGTAGTAGTTTGAGTAGTAGTTGTTGTAGCAGCTATCGTAGTAGTTGTAGAAGTTGTGGTAGTGATCGTAGTAGTAGTTGTTGTAGTAGCAATAGTAATAGCAGTAGTAATAGAAATTGTGGTAGTCGTAGTGATGGTAGCGACTACAAGAATAGTAATAGTTGTATAGTAGTAGTAGTTGTTGTAGTAGCAGTAGTAGGAGTAGTCACTGTAGTAGTAGTAATAGTAGCAACAGTAGCAGTAGTAGTAGTAATAATTATAGTGGTAGCAGTAGTAGGAGGAGGAGGAAGAGGAGGAGGAGTAGTGTAGTAGTAGTATTAGTAATAGTAGTCGTAGTTGTTGTATCAGCAGCAGTAGTAGCAGCAGCAATAATAATAGTAATAGTAGCTGAAGTAGCTGAAGTAGTAGCTGCAGTGGTGGCAGTAGAAGCAGAAGTAGTAGTAGGAGCAGCAGTAGTAGCAGTAGTGGTAGTAGTAGTTGTAGTTGTAGTAATAGTAGCACTAGTATTAGCTATAGAATTAGTAGTAGCAGTAGGAGCAGCTGCAGTAGTAGTAGTAGCATTGGTAGCATTAATAGTGGTAATAGCAATTGCAGTAGCAGCAGTTGTACTAGTAACAATAGGAGGAATAGTAGTAGTAGAAGACGAAGAGGAAGTAGTTGTCGTGGTAGTAGTAATTGTAGTAGTGGTGGTAGTAGCAATAATTGTAGTAGTGGTAGTAGCAGCTGCAGAAGTAGTAGTGGCAGTAGTAGTAGCAGTAGCATTAGTAGTAGCAGTAGCAGTTCTTGTTGTTGTTGTTGTAGTAGTAGTAGCAGTAGTAGTTGTAATAGTAGTAGTCGTAGTAGCAGTAGCAACAGTAGCAGTAGTAGTCGTATATTTAGCAGTAGTTGTTTTGTAACAGTTATAGAAGTAGTTGAAGCAATAGCAGAAGTAGTTGCTGTGGAAGTTGTAGCAGTAGTACTAGCAGCAGTAGTTGAGTAATAATGGTAACAGTTGTAATAGCAATAGCATTAGTATTATAGTAGCAGTTGTAGTAATAGTAGCAGCAGTAGTTGTAGCAGTAGTAGAAGTAGCAGTAGTAGTGGTAACAATAGTAGTAGTATTGGCAATTGTAGAACTAGCAGTAGTTATTGTTGTAGTAGTGGAAGTAGTAGCAGCTCTCGTAGCGGTAGAATTAGTTGCAGCAGCACTCGTTGCAGTAGTACTACTACTACTATTACTACTATTACAACTACTTGTACTGTTACTACTACAGATACTACTTTTGCTGCTACCACTAATAGTACTACAGTACTACAACAGCAACTACTATTGCTGCTACTACTACTTGTAATACACCTTCCAAAACTACTACTATTACTACGATTACTACTACTATAATTAATACTAATACTATTATTTCAACTATTACTACTATAACTACAACAACTACTACTACTATCACTACTATTTTTACCACCACTACTACTAATTCTACTTCTTCTAGTACTACTGCAGCTACTACTGCCGCTAATGTTGCTCCTGCTTCTGCTACTATTACTAATGTTGCTACTATTATTGCAACTGCTACTGCTATGACAAATGATGTGACAACTACCATGGCTACGAGAGCTATTGCAACTCCTACTACTACGACAACTATTACAACTACTGCTAATACTACTACTACTGTTACTACTACTGCTGCTACTAGCACTAGCACTACTACTGTGGCTACTTCTACTAGTATTACTACTACTGCTGCTACTACTACTATTACTACTATTACTACTGTTGCTAGTACTACTGTAACTACTACTGCTATTGCTATACTACTACTACTATTGCTGCTGCTACTTCTAGTGCTACTACTTCAGCTACTCCTAAAACTGCTACTACTGCTGCTACTACAACTACAGCTACTAACTAGTACTACAACTATTGCTACTACTCATACTGCTTTTACTACTACTACTATTACTACTACTACTACTACTACTACTTCTACTACTACTTCTACTACTGCTACTGCTACAAGCGCTACAACAACTACTACTGCAACTGCTACTACTGCCACTACTACAGCTACTATTGCAACAACTACTGCTACTACTACCACTACTCCTATGTCTACTACTACTAATACTTCTTCTTATGCTGCTACTACTTCTTCTAAAGCAGCAACTACTACCACTACTACTTCAATTACTACTACTACCACTACTACTTCTACTACTACAGTGACTACTACTAATACTACTACTGCTACTACCACTACTACTCCTAACTACTCCTACTACTACTACTCCTCCTCCTCCTCCTCCTCCTCCTCCTACTAGTACTTCTACTACTACTCCGAATCCAAGTCATACTGCTACTACTACTCCCACTACTACTACCCCTACTACTACCCCTACTCCAACTACCCCTACTCCTACTACTACTACCCCTACTCCAACTACTACTTCTACTACTACTTCTTCTACTACTCCTACTACTACAACTACTATCACAACTACAGCTGCTGCTGCTACAACTACTACTAGTGTAGCTTCAGTCACTACTGCTACTACCACAACTACTACTGCTACTCCTACTACGACTACTACAATGCCTACTACTACTATGACTACTATTACTACTGTTGCATCTACTGCTACTACTAATATTACTACTATTACTACTACTACTCCTGCGGCTGCTGCTACAACAACAACCACTACTACTTATACAACTACTCCTATTACTACTACTACTACTACACTACTCCTACTACTAGAACTACAACTGCTGCTGCTACTACTACTATTAATACTACTACTACTACTGTTGCTACCTCTACTACTACTACTACTACTACTACTACTACAGTTATTGCTACTACTACTACTATTAGTACTACTACTACTGCTTATACTACTTCTACTACATGCACTATTACTACTACTTCTACCACTACTACTACTGCTTCTACCACTAGTACTAGTCTGACTATTGCAATTGCTACTATTATTACTACTGCTGCTACTACTAATGCTACACCTGCTATTGCTATTACTGCTATTGTTACTACTACTACTATCGCTTTTGTTACAACTTGCACTACTACTACTAGTGCGTCTATTGCAACTGCTACTCCTGCTTCTACTACTACTACTGCTTCAACAACTACTGCTACTACTGCGGCTACTGCTACTACTACTAATACTGCCGCTACAACCTTCTACTAGTACTGCAGGTACTACTTTTGCTACAACTACTTCTGCTACTACTATTGCTTCTATTGCTACAACTACAACTACGACTTGTACTACTACTAATACTACTAGTAGTACTATTGCTACTGCTGATGCTGTTGCTACTTCTGCTACTACTACAAGTATTACTGCTACTACCGCTACTATCACTACTCCTACTTCTACTGCTAATGCTTCTGCGGCTACTACTACTACTTCAGCTACTGCTGCTACAACAACTACTTCTACTGCTACTAATACTACTTTTGCTACTACTACTACTATTACTACTACTGCTGCTACTACTGCTACTATTACTATTACACCTATTACTACTACTGCTACTCTACTGCTACTACTTCTATCACTATTGCTGCTGCTACTACTACTGTGGCTATTATTAATACTACTACCACTACTACTGCTGCAACTACAACTGTTGTTGTTGCTGCTACTACAACAACTACCACAACTGCTATTACTACTATAGCTACAACCATCACTACTTGTACTACTTCTACTATTACTAATACTATTGCTGCTATTGCTGCTGCTCCTTCTCCTAGTACTACTACTACTATTACTACTACTACTACCACTACTACTACTACTACGCCTTTTACTTCTACTACTACTTATACTACTGCTACTACGGCTACTATACCACTAATATTACTACGACAACTACTTTTGCTACTATTACTTTTACAACTACTGCTACTTCTACAACTTCAACTCCTCCTATTACTATTACCATACTGCTGCTACTAATACTACTACTACAACTACTACTTCTATTACTACTACTATTTCTACTAATACTAATGCTACTTCTGCTACTACTTCTATTTCTACACCTACTACTACTCCTACTACTACTTCTCCTACTACTTCTGATACTCTTACAACTACAATCACCATTACTACTACTACTGCTACTACTCCTACTCCTACTACTTCTACTGCTACTATTGCAGCTACTTCTACTGCTACTCCTACTACTATTCCTGCTACTACTACTGCTACTGCTGCTGCTGCTAGTATTGTTACTACTATTATCAATACTACTACTATTGCTATTATAACAAGTACTACAACTACTATTACAAGTTATACTACTGCTACTACTACTACTACTACAATTAATGCAAATACTGCTGCTATTGTTATTACTCCTGCTCCTCCTCCTACTACTACTACTGCTACTTCTACAATTATTACTACTACTATTACTCATACTAATGCAACTACAACTAATGTTGCTCCAACTACCGCTACTACTATGACTACTACTACTTCTACTACTACAACTACTACTACGACAACAACAACAAGTACTACTACTACAATGGCAACTCCTACTCCTATTACTACTCCTACTACTAATATTACTATGACTACTATTCCTACTCCAACTCATACCCCCAACTTCTATGCCTACTACTACTTTTGCAACTAATCCGACTATTGCAACTACAACTTCTGCTGGGACAGATGCTGTTGCAACTACTACTAGCACCGCTATTACTACTACTACTATTCCTACTCCAACTCCTACTCCTACAACTACCACTACTCCTATCCCTATTACTACTACTACTACTACTACTATTACTACCGCTACTATTACTATTACTGCTGTTACAAATGCAACAACAACAACTACTATTACTACAAATACTATTGCTATAGCTACTATGACTACTACAATTACTACCAGTACTGCTACAAGCAATGCTGCTTCTACCACTACTACAATTACTTTTTCTACTACTTGTAGTAGTACTACAACAACAACTACTAATACTACTACTACAACAACAACAACAACTACTACTACTAATACAACTATTACAACAATAACAACAACAACAACCACTACTATTACTACAACAATAACAACTACTACACCTACTACTACTACTACAACTCCAACTACTGTTGCTGATGGTATTACTACTAGTACTACTACTACTACTACTACTACTACTACTACTACAATTACTAGTAGTACTACTCCTACTACTACACATACTACTAATACTACTGCTACTAATACTACTACTTCAACTAATACTAATACTATAGTAGCTGCTGCTGCTACTCCAACTACTACTAGTACTACTACTGCTACTATTTCTTCTACTATACCTACTACTACTATCACTACTAACACAACTACTCCTCTTGCTACGACTACTTAATTGCTACTACTTCAACAATAACAACAACAACAAGTACAACTACTGTTGTTACTAGTATTTCTGCTATTGTTGTTGCTACTACTACAGCTGCTACTACTTATACTATTACTGCTACGACTACTACTACTACTACTACAACAATTACAACTACAACTACTATTGCTGCTATTACTACTACAATGACTACTACTAATAATAATAATACTACTACTACTACAATGACTACTAATAATACTACTGCTACTACTACTACTACTACTACTACTATTATTACTACTACCACTAACTCTTCTACTACAACCTCTACTACTAATACAACTACTACTCCTGCTACTACATCTATAATGACTACTACCACTTCAACAATAAAAACAAAAACTACTACTACAGCTACTAGTACTACTGCTATTGTTGTCGCTATGACTATAACAGCAACTACTACTACCACTGTTGCTGCTGCTGCTTCCACTACTACTACTACAACTACTATGGCTACTACTTCTACTATTACTGCAACCGCTATAACACTACTACTACCATTGATACTACTACTACTATTACTACTATTGTTGCTACTGCTAATGCTGCTCCAACTATTGCCACTACTACTACTACTACTATTACTACTACTACTACTACTACTACTACTACTACTACTACTACTACTACTACTACTACTACTACTACTACTACTACTACTACTACTACTACTACTACTACTACTACTACTACTACTACTACTACTACTCCTCCTCCTCCTAGTACTACTACTACTTCTACTGCTACTACTACTACTACTAATACTAATACTAATGCTGCTGCTGCTGCTGCTATTAATTCTTCTACCACATTTACTACTGCTACTACTGACTAATACAACTACTATTCCTACTACTGCTACGACAATGACTACTACTACTGTAATAGCAAGATGTACTACTACTGCTACTAGTAGTACTACCGCTATTGCTACTGCTACTACTACAACAACTACAACTACTGCAATAACTACTTCTACTAGTAATATTACCACCATCGCCACCACCACTACTACTACTATTGCTACTATTACTACTACTATTACTACTACTACTGCAACTGCTGCAACACTACTACCACAACTACTATGTGTACTACAACTACTCCAAACAGTACTACTATTACAACTACTACAACTACTTCTATTACTACAACGATGACTACTATTATTACAACAACTACAACAAACACTACTACTACTACTAGTGCTACGACTACCCCTACTACTACAACTATTACTATTACTACTACAACTGCTACTGCAACAACTACTACTGCTTCTACTACTGCTACTACTATTGTTGCTACTACTCTTAGTATTACTACTCCAATTACTGCTACTACTATTACTACCACAACTAATTTTATTACTACTACTACTACTACTACTACAACTACAACTGCAACTCCTAGTCCCATTACCACTACTATTACTGTTGCTACTACTACTACCACTACTGCTACTTCTACTCCAGCGGCAACTACTTCCGCAACTGCTATTACTACAACAACTACTACTTCTACTATTGTTACTACTATTACTACTACTTCTATTTCTACTCCTACAACAACTCCTACAACTACTACTACAACTCCTATAACAAAAACAACTACTATTAATCTTACTACCTCTCCTACTACTACACCTACTCCTACTACTAAAATTACTACTACTACTACTACTGCGGCCATAATTATATTACTAAAAGTATAACTGCCACTACTACTACTACTACTACTGCTACTACTACTACAACTATTATTACAAATACTACTCCTACGGCTACTACTACTAGTCCTATCACCACTACTAGTACTACTACTATGATTTACACTATTACCACTACTACTACAAATACTGTTGCTGCTAATTCTACTACTATTGCTACTATTACTGCTACTACTATTACTGTTGTTGTTGCCGCTACTACTCTACAACTACTCCTCCTCCAACTACTCCTACTACTATTGCTACTACCACTCCTACAACAACTCCTACTACTTCTAGCACTCCTATTGCTCCTACTACGCCTATTCCAACTCCTACTTCTACTACAACTACAATAATTATTACTACCGCTGCAACTACTACTACCACTGCCATTACAACAACAACTATTACTACTACAACTACAACTACTTCTACTACTAGAACAATTGCTACTACTACTACTACTCCTACTACTACTTCTAATATTAGAACAATTCCTACTACTACTACTACTTCTACTACTCCTGGCAATACTACAACTAATACTATCACTACTACTACCCAGCTACTACTCCAACTTCTACTCCTATAACTACACCAACTCCTACTACTATTTCTACTACTAGTCCTACTCCTACACCTATGGCTATTACTACAGCTCCTACTACTAATACTAACAACACTACTACTACTACTACTTCTACTACTACTACTACTACTACTCCTAACACTCTTGCTGCTACTACTGCTGCTACTACTATTACAGCTACTACTTTACCATTTACAATTAGTACTACTATTGCTGCTTTTCCTATAACTACTACTATGCCTACTCCTACTACTCCTATAGCTGCTGCTGTTCCTACTACTCCTACTACTTCTGCTATCGGTACTACTACTACTAACACTAATATTTCTACTACTACCGCTACTACTACTACCACTACTACTACTACAAAAATTACTACTATAATGACTACCACTATTCCTTCTACTACTTCTACTACTACTTCTACTTCTACTACTACTACTACTACTACTACTACTACTACTACTACTACTACTACTACTATGTCTACTACTTTTCCAACTCCTACTCCTACTACTTTTCCTACTATTACTTCTAAGACTATAACTATTCTAACTCTTACTCTAACTCCTACTGCTACAACAACAACTACTACTACTACCACAACTCCAACAAGTACTACTCCTACTACAATTAGTACTACAACTACAACTACTATAACTACTACAACTGCTATGACTACACCTAATACTACTTACTACTACTACTACTACTACTACTAATACTAGTAGAAGTAATAGTAGTAGTAGTAATAATAATAGTTATAGTACTATTAGTACTACTGATCGTAGTAGCAATTGTAGTAGCAGTAGTGGCAACAATAGTAATACCACTAGTAGTAGTAATAGTAGTAGTATTTGTAGTAGTAGTTGTAGTAGTAGTAGTAGAAGTAGTTGTCATTGAAGTTGTTGTAGTAGTAATAGTAGTAATAGTAGTAGGAGTTGCAGCAGCAGTAGTAGAGCTACAATAGTAGGAGTAGTAGTAACATAGCAACAACAGTAGTAGTCAATATAGATGCAGTAGTAGTTATTATTGTTACAGTAGTAGTCATAGGAGTAGTAGCAGTAGAAGTTGTAGTAGAAGTAGTAGTAGCCATAGTAGTAGCATAAGTAATGGTACTAGTAGTAGCAGTAGCAGTAATTATGGTAGTAGAAGCAGTTGTAGTAGTAGTATTGAAAGTAGCAGAAGTAGTAGTAGAAGTAGTAGTACTAGTACTGTACTAGTACTAGTAGTATTAGTACCGCTAGTAGTACTAGTAGTAATAGTAGTAGTAGTAGAAGTAGCATTAGTAGAAGCAGTAGTAGTAGTAATAGTAGTAGTAATAGTAGAGGTTGCAATAGTAGTAGTAGAAGCAGCACTAGTAGAAGTAGTAGTGGTAGTAATAGTAGTAGTTGTAGCAGCAGCAGTAGCAGCAGCAACAGCAGCAGCAGCAGTAGTAGTAGTGGTAGTACTATTAGTAGCAGTAATAGTAGTCGTGGATGTAGTAGTTGCAATTGTAGTGGCAGTGGTAGTAGTAGTAGTGGTGGTGGTAGTAGTAGTAGTAATAGTATTAGCAGTAGTTGTAGAAGTGGTAGCCATTGTAATAGTAGAAGTAACAGTCAGAGTTGAATTTTTAGTGGTAGTAGGACTAGTAGTAGTAGCAGTAGGAGTAGTAGCACTAGTATTAGGAGTAGTAGTATCAGTAGGAGTAGTGGTAGTAGTAGTAGTATTAGTAGTAGTAGGAGTGGTAGTAGTATTAGTAGGAGAAGTAGTAGTAGCAGTTGGAGTAGTAGTAGTGGGAGTAGTGGTAGTAGCTGTAGGAGTGGAAGTAGTAGTAGTTGCAGTAGAAGTAGTAATAGTAGTAGCAGGAGTGGTAGTCATAGAAATAGGAGTTGTAGTAATAGCAGTAATACTAGTAGCAGTAGTAGTAGTAGTAGCCGCCATAGTAGTAGTAGTGGTGGTGGTGGTTTTGGTGGTGGTGGTAGTAGTAGTTGTTGTTGTGATAGTAGTAGTAGCAGTTGAACTATTAGTAGTAATAGCAGTAGTAGTAACCACAGTTATGGTAGCAGTAGTCATAGAAGTAGTAATAGTAGTGCTCGTACTAGAACTAGCACTACTAGAAGTAGTAGTTGTAGTAGTTCTAGTTGCGATGGTAATAGTGGTAGTAGTAGTTGTTATGGTAGTAATAATAGTAGTAGTAGTAGTAACAATAATAATAGTAGTAGGAGTAGGAGTAGGAGTAGTGGAAGTAGTAGCAAGAGCAATAGCAATAGTAATTCAATTGGAGTAGTGCGAGTAGTAGTAGTAGTGGTGGTAGAAGTAGTAGAAGTCATAGTCATAGGACCAGTAATTGTAGTAGTAATAGCAATAGTAGTAATAGTAGTAGTGGTAGTAGTAGTAGCATTGGTATATAGGTAGTAACAGTAGTAGTAGCAATAGTAGAAGCAGTAGTGGTAGTTGTAGTAGTAGAAGTAGCAGCAGCAGCAGTAGTAGTAGTAGGAGTAATACTAGAAGGAGTAGTAGTAGCAGTAGTAGAAGCTATAGCGGTAGCAAAAGCAAGTAGTTGTAGTTGTAGTAGCAGTAGTAGCAGTCATAGTAGTAGGAGTAGTAGTAGTAGTAGCGGTAGTAGTAGTAGTTGCATTAGCATCATTAGTAGTAGCAGTAGTAGTAGTAGTGGCCACAGAAGTAGTAGTAGTAGTAGGGGTTGTTGTAGTAGTAGTAGTAGTAATAGTAAAAGTAGTAGGAGCAGTAGTCGTAGTAGTAGGAGTAGTAGCAGGAGCAGAAGTAGTAGTAGTAGTAGTTATTATTATGGAAGAAATAGTAGTAGTAGCAGTAGTAGTTGTTGTAGTAGTAGATGTATTAGTCATAGCAATAGGAGTTGTTGTAGTTTTTGTAGTCTTAGTAGTTGTAGAAGTTGTAGTAGGTGTAGTAGTTGAGATAGTAGTAACAGTAGAATTAGTAGTAGTGGTGTTCATGGTAGTAGTAGTAGTATTAGTAGTAGTAGTCGTTGTTGTATTAGTAGTTGTAGTAGTATCAGTAGTAGTAGTAATTGTAGTAGTGGTGGCAGTAGTAGTAATAATAGTAGTAGTAGTAGTTGTATAAGTGGTAGTAGTAGTATTAGTAATTGTGGTAGTAGTTGTAGTTGTAGTAGTTATAATTGTAGTACTAGTAGCAGTAGTATTATTAATAGTAGTAGTAGCTGTAGTACGAGTAGTAGTGGTAGTAGTAAGAGTAGTAGTGGTAGTAGTGGTAGTAGTTGTAGTTGTTGTTGTAGCGGCCATAGTTTTACTAGTACTCAAAGTAGTAGTTGTAGTTGTTTTTGCTAATGTTGTGTTAGTATAAGTAATAGTACAAGTATTAATAGTAGTAGTACTAGTAGTAGATTTGGTAGTAGTAGCAAAAGTAGTAGTAAGAGTAGTAGTTGTAGTAGTAGTTGGGGGAGTAGTGGTAGGAGGAGAAGCTGTGATAGTATTAGTAGTAGTAACAGAAGTAGCAATAGTAGTAGTAGTAATAGTAGTAGTAGTAGTAGCAGTAGTAGTAGTAGTAGTAGTAGTAGTAGTAGTATTAGTAGTAGTAGTAGTAGTAGTAGTAGTAGTAGTAATAGGAGTAATAAGAGCAACTATTGTAATAGTGGTAGCAGTCGTAGTAGTAGCAATAGTAGTAGTAGTAGTTGAAGTAGTAGTAGTAGTAGCAGTTGTAATAGTAATTGTAGTATAGTAGACAAAGTGGTAGTAGTTGTAGTAATAGTAGAAGTAGTAATAGTAGTAGTAGTTGCAGTAGTAGTTTCATTAGGCGAAGTAGTAGTAGTTGTAGAAGTAGTAGTAGTAGCAGAAGTAATAGTAGTACTAGTAGTAGTATTAGAGGTAGTAGTAATAGCAGTAGTAGTAGAAGTACTAGTAGTAGCAGTGGTAGTCATAGCAATAATAGGTGTCGTTGTAGTAACAAAAGTATTTGCAGTAGAAGTAGTAGTAGTAGTGGTCACCATGGTGGTGGTAGTAGTAGTAATAGTAGTATAGTAGTAGCCGTGGTAGTATTAGTAGTTGTAGTAGCAGTAATAGTAGTAGTCATAGTTGTAGTACTCACTGTTGTTGTTGTTGCTGCTGACGTTGCGGTAGTAGAAGTAGTAGTAGTAGTATTAGTAGTAGTAGTGTAGTAGCGGTAGTACTAGTAGCAGTAGAAGTAGTAGTGCTGCTTATTGTTGTTGTAGTAGTAGTAGCAGAAGTTGCAATAGTAGTTGTAGTAGTAGTGGTATTTGTAAGAGTACGAGTAGTAGCTGTAATAGCAGTGGCAACAACAGCAGTATAGTAGCAGTAGGAGAAGTAGTAGTAGTAGCAGTAGTAGTACGAGTAGTAGTGGTAGTAATAGTAGTAGTAGTTATAGTATGAGTAGTAGTAGTAGTAGAAATATTTGTAGTGGTAGCAGGAGTAGTAGCAGCAGTAGTAGTTGTAGTAGTAGTATTAGTAGTTGTAGTCTGAGAATTTGTGTTAATTGAGATAGCAGTAGTAATAGTCATGGTTTTAGGAGTATTAGTAGTAGCAGTGGGAGTAGTAGTAGTATTTTTAGTAGTATTAGTAGTAGTAGGAGTAGGAGTAGTAGTAGTTGCAGTGGCAGCAATAGTTGTTGTTGTTATAGTAGTCAAAGAAGTAGTTGTTGTGGAAGTAGCAGTACTAGTTGTTGTATTTTCTAATGTGACAGCTGTAGTAGTTGTTGTAATAGTCATAGTAGTTGTTGTAGTTGTAGTAGAAGTAATAGTAGTAGTAGAAGTAGTAGTTGTATTTTTGTTGTCATTATTATTGTTATTATAATTATTATTAATAGTTGTAGGATTAGTAGTTGTTGTAGTAGTAGTAGTAGTCGTATTAGCAGTACTAGTTGTAGTATTAGCTGTAGATGTTGTTGTAGTAGCACTAGTAGCAATAGTAGTAGTAGTAGAAGTAGTAGTAGTTGTACTAGTGGTAGTAGTAGTAGCACTTGTAACAGTAATAGCAGTACAAGTACTAGTCGTAGTAGTAGGAGGAGTAGGAGGAGTAGTAATAGGATTTGGAGTAGCGGTAGTAATAGTAGTAGTGATAGTAGTAGTTGTTGTAGTTGCCAAAATAGTAGTAGTATTAGTAGTAGTACTAGTAGTAGGACTAGTAGTAGGAGTCGTAATAGGACTAGGAGGAGTAGTAGGAACAGTATTAGTAATAGCAGTAGTAATAGTTGGAGTAGCAGTAGTAATAATAGTAGTAGGAGTAGTTAGAGCAGTAGTAGTGGTAGTTGGAGTAGTTGTAGGAGCTATAGCAAAAGTTGTAGTAGTTGCAATAGTAATAGATAGTAGAGTAGTAGTAATTGTAGTAGTAGTAGCAGTAGTAGTGGTCCTAGCAGTAGTTGTGGTAGTAGTACTAGTAGAAGTGGTAGAAGTAGTCGTAGTAGTAGAAGAAGCTGTACTAGTAGTATTAGTAATAGTAGTAGTAGTAATTGTTGTGGTTGTTGTTACAGAAGTAGTAGTAGTAGTAGTAGGTTTAGGTGTAGTTGTAGTATTAGTAGTAGTAGCAGTTGTAGAAGTAGTACTAGTAGTTGCCGTAGTGGTAGTTATAACAGTGGTAGTAGTTGTAAGAGTCATAGTATTTGTACTAGCAATAGTAGTAGTTGTTGTAGCAGTAGTAGCAGCAACAACAGTAATAGTAGTAGCAGTTGTAGTAGTAGTAGCAACAAAAACAGCAATAGTGGTAGTTGTTGTAGTACTAGCAGCAGCAGGAGCAGTAGTGGTAGTCGAAGAAGTTCTAGTTGTAGTAGTCGTTGTAGTAGCAGTCGTAGTAGTAGTAGTAGTAGTAGTAGTAGTAGTAGTAACTGTAGTACTAGTAGTAAATATAGTAGTAGTAGTTGTCGTAGTAGTACCATTAGCAAAAGTTGTAGTAGGAATAGTAGTCGTAGTAGCAGTTGTAGTAGTGGCAATAGTAGTAGTTGTAGTAGAAGTAGTAGTCGCAGCAGTAGTCATAGTACTTGTCGTAGTAGTAGTAGTAGTAGTAGTACTTGTTGTAGTCGCAATAGTATTAGTAGCAGCAGAAGTAGTAGTAGTGGTGCAAGTAGTAGTAGTAGTTGCAGTAGCAGCAGTAGTAGCAGTAGGAGAGTAGTAGTAGTAGTTGTTGTTGTTGTAGTAATATTATTAGTAGTAGTAGTAGTAGTGGTAGTAGTAGTAGTAGTAGTTGCAGTAGTTGTAGTAGTTGTAGCAAAAGGTGTAGTAGTAGCAGTCGTGGGAGTAATAGTAGTATTACTAGATGTAATGGTAGTAGTACGAGTAGCAATAGTTGTAGTAGGAGTAGCAGTAGTGGTTGTTGCAGTAAAAGTAATATTAGTAGTAGTAATAGTAGTAGTCGTAGGAGTATTAGTAGTTCAAGCAGTATTTGTTGTAGTAGTAGTGTAGTAGTAGTAGCAATTGTAGTTGGAGTAGTAGTAGTAGTAGTTTTATTAGTAGTAGTAGAAGGAATAGTGCTAGTCGCAGTAGTAGTAGCAGAAGTGACAGCAGTAGTGGCAGCAGCTGCAGTAGTTGTAGTAGTAGTAGTGGTAGAAACAGTAGTCGTTGAAGTAGTAGTAGTCATAGTAGCAACAGGAACGATACCAGCAAAAGTGATTGTAGTAGTAGTTTTAGTAGCAATAATAGTAATAGTTTAAGAAGTAGTAGTAGTAGTCATAGTCGATTTAGCCGTACCAGTTGTTGTAGTAGTACTTGCAGCGGTAGTAGTAGTAGTAGAACTTGTAGTAGAAATAGTAGTAGTAGTAGTTGTTGTTGTTGTAGTAGTAGTAGTAGTAGTAGTAGTAGTAGTAGTAGTAGTAGTAGTAGTAGTAGTAGTAGTAGTAGTAGTAGTAG